>JAWNPB010000287.1:642500-702500 GCA_035045355.1 Drosophila lacicola | reverse complement strand
GATGACTGATAAATATGTATCTTTAAGTGTTTCCGATTTGATAATAGAACAAAAAAGAAAACAACAGACTTGAATGGGCCGTATACCTTATCAATGGAACAATCTCTAAAATCATGAGTTGTTTTTGTCGACGGGCTGATCTTGGCCACTGTTGACACTGTTGGCTGGCTGGCTGGCACTTTGCAGCACCCACCTGAGTTGATACTTCAATCTGAAGCCCACAGACTTCCTGTGAGCGAGTGAAAGACTTTTGTGCCCTGCCTCCTACGTGCTTTTAATGCTCTTGCTCTTGCTCTTGTTGTTGTTGTTGTTGTTGTTTATGTAGTCAATATGTGGGCGTCGCTGCATTCACAGCGGATGCTAATGAGCATGACTAGACTTATGCCTGATTGCTGGGAACGTGCCGCTGCTGCTGGCTGTCCGCTCGAAAGGTGTTGTTGCTGCTGCTGCTGCTGCTGTTGACAGTCCTCAGGGGCGTATTGCCGAGGCGTTGCAGATGCGCTCTGCAACAGCAGCTGCTCTTGGCCTGCTGCTGCAACAGTTGCATTATTCTCATCTCTTGTCAGTCCAGCATTGAGCGGCAGGCATGTGGGCATATGTGGCAGGCACTTGAATTTAACTGATCAACTGATGAAATGCCAACACTTTGTGCATATTCGAGTACGAGAATTTCTTTTAAGTACAGCAAATAAACTTTAGTTTACAGATCTATCGACTAATTGAATCGTTTGGTTGAGTTTATCGATAAGTTTTTTTCACAAGCTGAATATTTATTAAATCAATACGGACTGTCGAATTGTTGGTTAAAAATATCGATAGATTTTGTAGCACAAGCTAGACTTAAATTTGTGGCCCAATAACTATCGAATCTTAGTTTAAACTATCGATAGATTTTCTAGCATAAGCCGAACTAACCAATTTAAAAGAACTATCGAATCTATCGTCGAACTTTAATTTGGTCCTCTAACATAGAAGACCATAGATCAATAGAAGGTTGAATAAATCATTGGTTGACTTTGACTTTCTAAAGATTTTCAGTCAGAAGATTAACTTAAAATTATGGCCAACCAACAAAGAATATCGAATCTATTATTGTTTTAAGCTATCGATAGATCAGAAGATAAACTTTGTGATTTCTGTTTAATTAGTAAATTTCCCCTAGTTATAAGAACTATCGAATCTATCGTTAGTTGAAACATTCGATATATTTTCTATCACAAGTTAAACTTTGACTTGTGGCTCTTCAACATATAAGACATATCGAATTTATCATTGTTTAAATAAACTAAATAATAATTATGTTCAAAAAAAAAAAAAAAAAAAAAATTGTGACAACGCAGACAAACCAACTTCTAATTAATCAGTAAAATTATCCAACATATAAAAACCATCAAGTCTCTCATTTGTTTAAACTATCGATGGATTTTCTATTATAAGCTGAACTTGTGGCTCTCCAGCATCTAATCTATCTATCGAGTCTCTCATTGGTTAAAACTATCGATAGATTTTCTATCACAAGCTGTACTTTCATTGTAGGGAACCTTAACAAACACTTGAATAAATGCCAAGTTTAGCTCCACGTCCAAAACAATATAAAGCCAGCGCCAATGCCACGGGCTGCTTTGTTGTTTGGGCCACAAATTCATTAAAAATGCATAGAAACTGTTAATCGTAAAAGTCCAAAGTTCTGCAGCCAAAAAGATTAAATATTTGAAGAACTTCAGAATTAAGGAAGAAGTGAACTTTTTATTGTTGCTGTGGATTTTTGCAGCTGCGCAGCTGGGTGAGAATTCTGACGTTGCCAAAGTTGTCAGCGCTGTGATTAAAGCTAAAGCCAAGCGCATTCAACAGATGTTGTATCTTTTTTCTTTGACACATTCACTCTCTATATCTCCCTCTCTGTCTCTATCTCTCTCTCTTTCTTTCTCTATCGATCTGCATATCTCTGTTTATCTCTGTCCTGCTCGCTCGGAGGTTTGCTGTGACGGATGTCGCAAATTTTGGCACTCTGATTTGTCTGTGCATGACAAACACACACAGATACACACACATACACAGACTCTGCTTTTGTGTGTGTGTGTGTGTATTTTTGTGTCGAAATGCCGTAATTCTCTCAGCCGGCAGCTAATTTAGTGTTTCCTGCTGACAACTGCAGTTTAAGCTTCAAAGACAAAAGCAAACCATGACATGATAAAGAAAGCAAACCGCAGAGAAAGGCACAGCGAGAAAGAGAGTGAAATTAATTGCGAGAGTTAAGTTAATTACAACAACAACAACAGCAGCAACAAGAACGCACAATTTGCGAAACGATCCATGGGCTGTATCAAAAAGTTCTAGTATCTCTCATAAATTGTACAATAAATGTTGATTTTGTACAAACAAGCTGGCAGCGTCTCGTGTTTGTTGTTGTTCTTGTTTGAAAATAGACGACATCCGGTCTGTACAAAAAAAAAATACATATATATATATAAATCATATTTTTAGATAAACGTTGATACACACACACAGCAACACACACACAGTCAGTCGGTTCGGCACGAGCTGCGCATTGCATGATTGAGTTGCTCTTTTGTCATTACCAATCATATTTTTATTCGAAATGCATTTTTTGGTTTAGTTTTCAGATACACTTATATGTAATTATGACCCACTTTCAGATTCCCACTAAACGAAATTGCTTTAGAAATGTAATATACATATGTATGTATATGCCATAGTACAATTGTGCTCTAGTTTTTCAAAGTCCAAGTATAGGAAATATAAATGTTTTTGATAAAGTGTATCTTTGGAATAAGTATAATTTGTCTAGTTGAGGTCCAAGTTTTTTAAAAATCATATAATATAGTTAACTTCACAAAAAGATAAAGTTCAAATTATACAAAATTAGGTAGTTTAGGTAAAGCCAAAGAATTTCTTTGACTTAAAATAATATTTTTGACTTAAAATAAAAAGTCTAGTTTTCTAGCTTAATTGCTTATAAAGAAGAGTCTACTCAATAAGTTTGTCAATGTGCTGGAAAATAGGTAACTAGTGGGGGAAAAAATCCGTATATCATTAAATTTATCCAAAAATTGACCAAATAACACAAGTTATTCCGCTCATAATTTGCCTCAACTAGAGCTCAAATTCCACATAGGTTTCGATTTATTTGCTTCGCTTAATCAATATCGAGATGTAATCGATATCGATAACATTTGAAGCATCTGCCAGCCTCTTGTCATATCTATGCGCTTCTGGTGTGGCAACACTGGCCAAAGCATGCAACAGGGCCAAATGTTAAAAGAAAAAATGTGTGGAAATGGAAATAAATTAACACATTTAATGAAAATTCGACAAGCGGACTAGAACCGAAAACGGAGCGTATGAGTAATCAACGACAGGAAATGGTGACAAATGCGCCCCTCCGCGCTCTATGTGTGCGTGCGTGTATCTGTGTGTGTGTGTGTGTGCGTGTGCGTGTGTGAGTGTCTCCCTATGTATGTAAATGTGTTGTAGCTATTTGCACCGATAGCAACAAGCCAAAAAAGACGAAAAAAAAATTTCAATAATTTATTTGGTTTGAATGAAATACGAACGTAGCGACGGGCGACGTGGCCGCCATTGGGGCGCCCACAGGAAACGTTGACGCTGGCAGCGCAGTCGACGCCAGCGTTGGGTTGGCAACAGTTTCCTGTGTTTAATTTGTTGTTGTTGTCGCTGAGTGCAAACGAGTTACGACAACAAACATATTACAATTTGGTTCAATGACTTTGCCCAGCGATAGAGACTGGCGAGTGGCGATGGGCGACTCGACGCGACGCGACGCGTACTTGGTTGCCCCGGGGGCGTTATCTAACCCACTGTAAACACCCATTTAGCCAAAACACCCACAAGCTCGTTTATCAGTCGTGCTGCTGCTCGTCGTGGCAATATTAAGGAAATGGCCGACGCCGCACAAAAGGCTTGCGCCAGATGTGTTGATAAGACTCAAGTCGTTTCAGTTTTAATACCCGCTCACAAATGCGAGCAGAGCATATTGGCTTTGCGCCATGTCCATTCGTTTGCTGTCAGCTGTCAGCATAAACTGCATTTTGATCGGTCCTTTTAAAACAAGAGTCTTACAGCTTGGAGTGCGTTTATATTCGTATACATTATACATTATATATTCTATATTCATTCTATATTCTATATTCTATATTCTATATTCTGTATTCTATATTCTATATTCTATATTCTATATTCTATATTCTATATTCTATATTCTATATTCTATATTCTATATTCTATATTCTATATTCTATATTCTATATTCTATATTCTATATTCTATATTCTATATTCTATATTCTATATTCTATATTCTATATTCTATATTCTATATTCTATATTCTATATTCTATATTCTATATTCTATATTCTATATTCTATATTCTATATTCTATATTCTATATTCTGTATTCTATATTCTATATTCTATATTCTATATTCTATGTTCTATGTTCTATGTTCTATGTTCTATATCTCTATCTCAATCTATGCCTCTATGTCTCTCTCTATCTTTATCTCTATCTATATCTCTATCTCTATCTCTATCCCTATCTCTATCTATATCTTTCTCTATATCTATATCTATATCTATATCTATATCTATATCTATATCTATATCTATATCTATATCTATATCTATATCTATATCTATATCTATATCTATATCTATATCTATATCTATATCTATATCTATATCTATATCTATATCTATATCTATATCTATATCTATATCTATATCTATATCTATATCTATATCTATATCTATATCTATATCTATATCTATATCTATATCTATATCTATATCTATAGCTATATCTATATCTATATCTGGCGGTTGAACTTGTATTCTGCAGTCATTTGCACCCGCTCATGCTTGTTCTTTTTTTGGTACCATTTGGACTTTTTTTTTTCTTTGTAACTCTAGGCTTAGCGTGCAATTATTTGTTGTGCTATCTGTTGCGCTGCGAATCCCATAAGTGTGCCAGCAAATGCTGGTGTTTTTCCATTAGTCATAAGCCCCACTAAGCCACACTGAATGAAACTCTATTTCTGTCCATTTGCAGTTTGTGGACATTGGCATAGTCACCTCTATCGAATCGAATCACAAGCAAATCGAATTTGCACGGAAAGGTCAAGAGATTTGCATCAAAATAGAACCAATTCCCGGCGAATCACCAAAAATGTTTGGACGACATTTCGAGGCGGACGATATGCTCGTGAGCAAGGTAAGTTCTAGATATATCACTTATCGATTATGCATAAATTGCATATATATTTAAAACTAGGTGTTTGTATGTGTATGTGAGTATTCATGTGTGTGTGTGTGTGTGTGTGTGGTAGTGTATGCATGCATTTTTGTTTTCGCATACCAAAAGCAGACCAAGCTTATTTGTCGCTGTGCTTCAAATTTAAAATAGCGAATTTCTACCAGGAGCTCTACTCCTCGATTCTCAAGAATTCAAGTAGGCTCTGCAGTTTTCAAGCTAAGCTAGTAGTGTAGTGTTTTTTTGTTTTGGTATTTTTGATTTTTATGTATGAACGCAATTATGAATGTATGTACATATATATGAACGTATGTAAAAGAAGGAAAAAAAGATAGATCAGACTCTAAGCTGATTTACGATATAGTTCCATATAACTCCGTTTTCAAACAGTTCTATAGGATCTGTTTGATATAGTGCTCTGTTCTAATATCAAAGCTGGTAATTGTTGACATTGATTAAGGTTAATTGAAAAACCAAAAATAGTTGTACTGACAAGAATTTAATATACCACACGATAGTTCCTATGGCCTGTAAACGATGTGTTTATCTCCAATTGCACCCGAATTACAACCTTACTTTTATTAGTGGGTTTTTACACCGAACCCATCAATTCCTAGATAGAGACTTGGCAATCGGAGCTGTTGCTATTTCTGCCATTCGCTGAGTGGCACCTGTACCCGGCACCTGTACTTGGCACCAGGTGCAAATCCCCTGCCCCTTTTTACTATCAGCTCCCTTGTGCGCTGCCACTCAGCACTGGGAGCACTTAAACTTTGGCAGTGCGCCATTCGCATTCGCATTTCCAATGCCAACTTGGCTTATCAAATTACATGGCCAAGTCGTGTAAAACAGAGGAAGGAGAAGCGCCGTTCGGAAGGGGGCAGGGGAGGGGGTTGTTATGTGCCATATAAATGGCATTAAAAGGTCTTTGCAACTTCCGCCCCGGCAAATGGCTAGCAACATTATTTGATTAATTACTAAAAAGGAAAAAAAAACAAAATTGAACTAGTCGGGTGTGTTCGACTAGCTGATACCCTGTGCCCAACTAACGTCATGAGTCGAACATTCTATTACTCTATTTCTTTTTCTTTGCCATACAACATTCATTGTCCGATCTGTTAAACATTTTTGTAGCTTTAATATGGCACCCAAATGTGAATAAATACAAAGGCTCATTCACAAAGCATGGGTTTATTAAAGTAATGTTACGAAATCGATATTTATCGATTTTAGATTTTGTTACAGTTATGTTGCAGTTATGTTTTAAAGTCGATAATTATCGATGTTATGTCATGTTACAGTTATATTCAAAGTCGATATTTATTGATACTATGTTATGTCACAACTATGTTTTAAAATCGATATTTATCGATAGTAAGTGTTGTTATAGTTATGTTTTAAAATTGATTTTTATCGATATTATGCCATGTTACAGTTATGTTTTAAAATCTAAATTAATCGATATTATATCATGTAAAAGTTGTGTTTCAAAATCGATACTTTTCGATATTATTAAATTTGTTTCTGGCATTGATACTTATGGTCTATATAAATCGAATATATATCTCCTTCTGCCTGTTGAATACAACAGCACATAACAAGCATATCCATATTCAATAGATACAGGGTATAACAACTATGAAGCTGACGTTAAGCGAAGGACACTGGGTGTGTGTTGTGCTGTGCTAGCTGCGGGGGGGAAGATGGGGACTGTGAACTTTTCAAATCGATAATGAACTTAATTTTCGCGCTATTTTAGTGGCGCTTATCAATGCGGCGGCATCAATGACGTCAGCAGCGTTGGCTGTCAGCATATTGAGGGGGGAGGGGCTGGAACTGGGTTTTGGGCCTTAAGAGTCGTTGGGTAATTGCTCATTGAGCTCCACTTTGCAGCGAGTTTGATTCAATTAATTTGTCGTAAAAAATTGTTTGCCTGCCGAGTTGGGTAATCAAATTTAGCCCGCAACATGTTGTAAAAACAAAAACAAAAAAAAAAACACAAACATACATCAAAAGCGCGTTCAAGGACGAGGCACAGTCTCTCTCTGTGTGTGTGCGTGTGTGTGTGTACGTGCCCATTCCGCTCACTTATATCTATTTACAGCCGCTTTGCTATTTTTAGCGCTCAATGCCTTTACGTGCTATCAAAGGGTATTATGTCATGGCTGACCTGATCAAAGCAGGCGCCTTCTGCCCAGCCACCCCAAGAGCCCAGCCCAGCCCAGCCCAGCCCAGCCCAGCCCAGCCCAGCTGGAATTGGGGCTGGGTCTCGCTGACGTCACGTTTCACCTTCCACGGCAATGCACTTGCTGCTGCCCCCAACGTTCATTGACTTCTGACGTTCTCGTCGGCGTCGTCATCGCAGCAATAACCCAGTTTTTGGTCGCGCTGTTTTGGGTACTCACTTGACCCAGTTGCGTGCAACGGGTTCAGCTTTTGCATTGCGCCCGGCTTTGACTTTTTTTTTATCAGAGATTCTGACGCATTTGGCGACCCGGTTCGCCGACTGCAACCCAAATACACAAATACCAGCGTGGCTTTTAATTTTTAGACAAGGTTTGAGAGCCAGCTATAAATAGCTGAAATAGCTGCGGGGTCAAATATAAAAATAAACCCAATTTGAATCGAATTTAAAAATATTTAGCTTGGGGCAAAATGTTGTCTCTATTTTTAAAGAGTTTTAGGGTTTATAGCAAAAGGTCAAAAGTTAAATCAAGTTAAATCCGTAAATCTACTGCTTAATTTGCATACATAGTATAATATCGATAATGTTATCGATTGCCTGAAACAAATAGATGAAATTATATATGAAAGTTGATATTGAGACAACTTGAGATAGCACCAAGCAACTTGAGACAGCACCCATCCGGTTATAAATCAATTTAAGAAAACTACTGTTTTATGTATATAAATATTACAATTATCGATCATGATATCGATTGTTTGAAATAAAAAAAGAAAAAGTATTATATACAAGTAAATGTTATCAACTTGAAATAGCGCCTAATACGTAACATAATATCGAAACTGTTATCGATTATCCGAAAATAAATATAAAAATTGATATTTTTGATACATCTCAACTTGAAATAGCACCCGTTCCCATTGTAAATAAAATATGAAAAACTTCTGCTTAATTTATATACATACCATAATTATCGATTGTTTTATCGATTTTCTGAAATAAAACGCGAAAATTAAATTTAAACGTTGTTCGATACATCTCAACTTGAAACTGCACACAATCTTAAAAAATTCCGCCTAATTTACATACCTAATATAATTATCGATAATGTTATCGATTGTCTGAATAAAAAAGAGAGGTAAACTCCACTTGAAATAGCGCCCAATCCGTGTATAAATAAAATCTTAAAATTTGTTCGATTGTCTGGAATCAAAAGAGAAAATTGCATATAACAAAAGTGCATCTCAACTTGAATTCGATAATATATATTATATGCCCGATGAATATAAGCCTAGCTTCTGCCCAGCTCATCAATATGCGTAGCCATTGCCCCTATTGTCCGATACGTCTATAGGTATATCTTTTATCGGGCATTAGGTATGCAGCTCTCCATATATTGAACGTATTGTTGTGCCTGGGCAAATTAATATGCAGCTGGCAAAAACTTATAATTAAATGGAAATGGAAACTAAGAAATGCGCACAAACGGCTGCCATTCAAGCGGGCTAATCGACCGGATGTAAAGAACAATGTCAATGTGTTATATAAGAGCTTAAACAAACACGAAGCGAAAACCAAAAATGAAGAATGCCAAATTGTTTTATAGTTTAGGGAATGATTGGACGTATTTCTACAAATTGTGGATAGTCAGGAACAACTTTCGTTCGATTCGCATCAACTTCTTGACTTGGGTTTGAGTTCCGGAATCCTGGAAACTACAGTCCTGTTTTCTATATTGTTTTCTATATTGAACCGAACCAGTTTTGAAGAAAAAACATGGTAAGCTGCGAATTTAGGTTTGTTTCCTTCTGGGGTAATCTTTTTATTTTAGAGTTCGGTTCATAGAAAAGAACCAAAAGGAATTCTCGGTGCGAACTGGTTCGTCTTAAAACTGTTTTCCAGCCTTGTCTGTAGTGGGAAGCCTTTTATTTTGCTAACCAAACTTTGTATTTTTTATATTATTTATTTATTATATTAACAATATCTATAAATTGTTGCATATTTGCAGATCTCACGCCAGAGCATCGACGCCTGCAAGGACTATTTCCGTGATGACTTGATCAAGACCGACTGGGCGCTGATGGTGGAGCTCAAGAAGCTCTTTGAGATTCTCTAAATGTTTGCCAAAATATCATATACAAAAAGAACAACAACAACTGCAAATGCAACAGAAATTTTATGCTTGCTTTATGTAACTCAACTCTTTAACTACAGACTGCTTCAGCTCGAGACACGGCCGACTTGTCCCTATGCAAAATAATGTCTTAGTTTCTTATTTTAGCTTAGTTCCTTTTTATTTTTATTTTGGTTTACAGTCGCTGTCGTTGCCGTCGCCGTCGCTGGCTCGCTTACAAAACAAAAAAACAAGTGTGTTAAAAGGTTTTAAATCAAATTTGTAAATGCTTTTTGCACAACAACAACAATATTTTATTGCCTGCGCTTTTTTGTTACGCATCGAAAATAAAAGTAAATTTAAAGTTGTACAAAAATATAAAAATAAAAAAAAACTAGTCTTTGCAATAACTGTGTCAGCAATGACGTCACATCGCCAGAGCTGCTGCTCGCGTAACCTTCATTCAGTGTATTGACCCAGTGCCATGCGCAGTGCAGCAGCAGCCGGAGCAGCAGCTCCTTTTCATTCATAGCTGTCATTGAATGCGCCAAGGATGCGGCTGTGGAAGGATGCTGCTTGTGAATGGGAACACGTTAGCCTGGCAACGGCAGGCGGCGCTGCACAAACTGGGTCAGCCAGTCGCACGGGTTCATTCAACCTGCGGAAGGACGATTGTGTCGCACAACAGGGCGCAGTTATGAGTGTGCCACACACACACACACACACACACACACACACACACACTCTCGCCTACAGCAATGGATGCATAATATGGGATTATGTGCTGCAAGTGCGTAACTTTATGAACACTCGAAGCACATTGCAGCAGCTCCTCCTGGCTTTAAAGTTTGAATGCCACTTGGAATTCTGCTGCTCAATGCCTGAATTGTGTATGTATTGCTTGCTTATTCATTCATTTATAAATATTATACAATCATAGGGCATTTGGGTTTATGGGTACGCTCCGAGCTGAATTTATGGAAATATTCCTAAAGTTAGCAACGCTTTGGGTTCATGCTTCGGCTATTTTTAGGCAGATCAGATGAACAACATTTTTAAGGTTTCAAAACCTGCGTTAATGCTGCTGCAATTAGTTGTTGAGTGGGTCTCAGATATATATTGCCTATAAATAATTCAACTTTTCGTTAGGAGGAGGAGTGCATAAATGATATGGAGCAGATAAGTAGAAATCAAACAAGGCTCTTTGAAACTTAGAACGGGCTCAGTCCATTCCAGGTGAGCGTATCAAATGTAATTTAAATATGGAAATATGTATATGTAATTTAAATGCGTTCATTTTTATTAAATCCTTAGGCTATACCTAAAAATGAATGTCCTACTTTTAAATAGCGTACGAAAAAATTTTAGATTGTAAGGTTCATATTCTATTTAAGAATACTAGTTATACATATTTGTCAGGCCTGCAAGCCCAAAACAAAAATTCGGATCACGGTTCGATCCAGTTGTTTGATTATAAGTAGGATGCACGGTTCGAACCAACCGTCATTGTAGGTTCGACGGTTCGAAACAACTTCCGGATTGTAGGTTACCCGGTTCGAATTAACTGTCTGATTGTAGGTTCTACGGTTCGAATCAACTGTCTGATTCTAGCTTCCACGGTTCGAACGATATGTTTGATTGTAGGTTTCACAGTTCGAACCAAATGCCGATTCGTGAAGCTGCTTTGCGGCTTTTGCTCATGCCTTGAGTTGTTATCATATATTTGTTAGACATTTTTATAAAAAAAATTTAATTTGTTATACATATTTCGAAATACAGAAGACGCGCCTTATTGAAGCTCTAGTCAAAATTTAAATCTAATTAATTTGACTAGATAAATGTGGCTGGGTCTTCCACAAAAGTTTTTCATGTTGAACCAAACTGTTTTCGAAGTGAAATATGATTTGTTTCGAGTAAAGGTTCATTTGTTTTGCGGGCAACTCGTTTGGCTTCAATTTCGGTTCATACTAAAAAGTAAATTAAAACCTAGCATTTATTTGTTTTATGCAACCTTCTAAGCTGACCTTTGCATGCTGTTAACATAAAATGGATATCTAAGGTGTGTTCAAAAATAAAATATCGAATGTAACATTCAGTAATTGGAAACGTAAATACATACGCACATTCACATTTATGCACTCATGAATTGGAAGTACACACACAGCAGGAATGTCATTAGAATTGACTCCAGGGGGGAGGGGGATGGGGAAGGGGAGGGGGTGGAGGTGCTGCCACCCAGCTTGGATAACGGCTCGAGGCGTCTTCAATGACGCCACAAATAGGAGCTGCCCATTGAAAAAGGCAGCCAGCTGGAAATTGAGAGCCGACTGAGACTGAGAGAAATTCATTCACAAGGCGCAGCGAATGCCATCCACAAAGGCCGCTCTTTGTCTGTGTGTGTGTGTGTGAGTGTGTGTGTGCTTGTTGTTGTGGCTGCGTCATGTGGAATGTGGAACTAGGGCAACAGGCAGGCAGGCAGGCAGGCGGCGCAACCTTCTCCATTCATGTGGAGATGGGGTCGGGCTTGGTGGGGGTGGGGGGTCGATTTGTGGGCGGCATTTTCATTGAGAAAAACGAATGTTGGCCGCGGCAGAGGGATTCGGGCCCACTCGAACGAGGCAGCTTAAACGCTTAGCCAGCGCCTGAGTGTGCGTGTGTGTGTGCGTGTGTGTGTGTGGTGGGGTGTATCTAATGAATGAAAGGAGAAATAAAAGTCAAATGAAAAAGCAAAAAAAAAACATAAAGAAATGTAATGAAAATCAAATCAACGTCAAACGCAGATCGCAACGGAAGCTGCCAAGCTTCCAAAAATGTTAGATGCACGTGCTTTTGGCCTGGTTGTTGTTTGTGAAATGTTGCCTGTTTGTTGTTTGCCAATGATTTCATGTCTATATAATACTAGATTTCACCTCGACGTTGTTTTCGTTGTTGTTGTTGATTATCTAGGACACTTGTGACGTCAGACGACGCTGAATTTATTGTACGATTTGTGCACAGGCCCCAAAAAGCAGCCAAAAGCAAAGTCAAAGCCACTCAGCCACAGAAATTGGATGGCCAATTTTCATATACACGCTTCTGCACTTACATGTCCACACACATACATAGATACACATATATATATGCATATATGTATCTGTTTTACACACATCGGTGCTCGCGGGAGCTAGTGAAAATTAGCTGTTTAATGAATTTGAAAATCTATTTGAAATGCTCAACGAAATGAATTGTCATTTATTTTTGTATCTTTCAGCTTATTTATATAGAAATCTATATATACATTTATATACATATATATATATCTGTATTCACATAGATTTGGTCTTGTGTATGAACGAATCGATTTGTTTGATTTAGCTGTGCGCCTTTATTGAATGTCAAACATTTTGACCTTTTCGCATTGATTTACCTCGATTACCCTTTCAATTTTTGGCCAAACAAAGGCGTGTTCCTTTGATTCATCTAATCAAATTCTTTTGCTTTTTATAGGAAGTGCTTTTTATTAGAATATAGAGGTGAAATGGCTTCGAACAGGCATCTATTGCGAAAACTCTTCACTTGAAGAGCATTTCGTATCCTTGCTTAAGTCTAAATCTATATACATATTTTATCTATATAAAAAGTGGGTTTAGTTTGTGTTGGTCTTGAAAATTTGTTTGACAGGAAAATTGAGCTTTTATTAAATAAATTTACCATTAGATGTTTCTTGGCATCAAACAATGCGAGCCGCAGTAAGCTTTTAAAGTATCATAGAAAAATGATCAATAAAATCGACAAAGCGTTTAATGACATTATCACATATCACATTTCACATATTATCACATATCATTACATTAAATAAGTGCTTTATATGATCAACAGAATCACAATTTCCAAGTGCTTCAATTGGTAATAGACAATGCTCGTAAAAGTTTACATCGAACTCTTAATTGTCTATATTACTTCTATATTTGTTAATTTGCATTACCCAGCCTTGCTCGGCATTTGTTTTTTATTTAAATTTAAGACATTGCACAATATTGCCCAGCCCCATATTATTTGTTAAATTTAGACTACCTTATCTCCCATTTTCTTGATTTTTTAAACCGAGTTTAAAATTGATCAACAAATTTTTAAAAATTTAAATTTTTAAACTATCTTGAGTATTTTCCTCTCATGGGCTAAATTTTCAATCACATTTTCGTTCCTTAACTTTGAAAATCATAAATTTGAAAAAAAATTGTATTTAAATAATTGCGCGTCTGTTCTGAAAATATTGCAAGCCGATATATTTCGATATTTTCATATACAAAAGAGTTAATAAATTTGGCTAGATAAATGCAAGTTATTTATGCCTTATAGCTGGGTCTTCCACAAAACTTTTTCATATTGAACCAGACCGTTTTTGAAGTGAAAAAACATGCTTCGTTTGGGTTGACGATTTTTTTGGTCAGAAACTCGGTCGCTTTAAGGCCGTACAAAAATTGAGAACTTTTGAAAATAAACATGAAGTCGATTATGGGCATTTTACTAATGAAAACTATGACAGACAATTTCCATTCATGAGTTGTGGGTGTTGCAAAAAGTGTGAAAGACGTCTAAAGTGAATTTGTTAGAAAGATTTTTTTTGAAAAGAGTCGAGGCCGTTCGGATGAAAAGTTTAATATAACTTTAGTTCCACGAATTTTCCGCATCTACGAATGGAATTTCTTAAAAGCGCGCGCTTGCATCACAAATAGAGATTTCAGCTAAAAAGAGATTATATATATATAGACTTGATACATCCTCCCACTGGAGAACTAACATTTAAGCTCTTTGTCCAGTTTACATGCGAAAATGCAACAATTTTCCCGGGCTTCAAAGCCATGTCTAGATTCCTTAGCTGAGCAAGTGTTAGCATGATTAAAGTAAGATAATCTTGCAGAATTTTATCGGAAGTTTCTTCGTATTATATTTATCTATACCCTAAGCTATAGCTGACTATGGATTTAACTGGGAGTATTAATGGGTTTAAGCGCCGCGCACAAATCAGGCGCCAAAACCGATTTAATTGAGCGCCGAGTGGCAACTCTGGCAATCAGCTGGTGTGCACACACACACACACACACGCACAGCTCTATTTGATGGCTGACCTTGAGCACAGTGCAGCTGCTGCAGCGGAAGCAACCCCCAAGCGGAGCCAATGTCGAGGTTACGCCTATCGAAGGACGTTGCCAAGGCAACAGGACGCCAACGCAGCAGCCAGCGCAGCAGGCGGGCTCCGGCTCGGGCTCTGGCTCGGTCTCAGGGCCAGCTCATTGGGCAGGAAGTGCAGCCTGCAGCCAGAGCAACTGTTTGGGCGGCCATTGAACGGCAAAGCATATTCAAAATGGCCGTCAAAACGTGTTGACCTTGAATGCAGCGCGTTCATTGGCTGCCTCGCCAGGCGGGCCAAATCACGGCTTGCGGCTTGGAATTGGGAGCGGAAGTGCGAGTGGGAGGGGGAAGGGGACTCAACTCAGCTGGGATTGGAATGGAGCAGGGGGTGAGGGGGCTTGAGGCTGACCGGAGCACTTGATCGAGCCAGAAAAACTGCATTAGACTCTGTCAATTTGCATAGTGAGTGCAGGGGAGGGGGAGGGGGGAGGAGTGTGTGTGGCAGCTGTGTGGAGTGTGAAGTGGAGCTGCAGTCGTCGTCGTCGTCGTCGTCGTCGTCGCAGTCGCCACATCAACAACAGACCTTAACTTGAAGCCCACGCAGTCGAATCTGCAATTGCTTCGTTTCAGCAAGTTCGGCTCGTGTGTCGCGCGTTCGTCCCGAGCTCGGGCCGCCGTCGTGTGCCCCAGCATCCTGTCGGCCGTGTGTCGGGCGCCAAGCCGATGGCAACTGCAGCACTTTGGGGCACGGTCGCGTTGCAAATGGCGTGCAGCGTCGTGCCAGTCGATGGACGAGCCTCAGCCTGCATTCAACGTGCCAACTCTCCGTTCGCCGTGTGCATCCAGCCAACAGGATACACTCCACACTCCACTCCGCTCCACTCCGGACCGCTCTTCGTGTGTGCATAGCAATTTTAATAAAATTACCCAGCCTCGCACGCAATTAAAACAAACCGAAAAAAAACATATTAAAACGCAAAAGACAAGACGACAAGTTATCCCCCGAAATAAATAAAAGAAAAGCTAAAAACAATTTTCGACAATTGCGACGATGTGCGACGCCTCGTCGAAGCCAATTTGCAACTTTATTTAAATAGTGTTTTCTTAACAACAAAAATTGTTAATTAAGTGCATAAACAATTAACTTACTGCAACTAAACCATATAACTAAACCATAAATAGACCAGTTAAACGTTTTTTGTGCTTGTGCGTGTGTGTGTGTGTGTGTGTGTGCATATTGTTAATAAGTACTTAGTTAAGCTGTCTATTTAGGCAAAGTACAGTTGCCGCAAAACGTTCACTTTCAGCAATTAACAGTTTAAACCATAAAGTTTTGCCCATTAATTAAGCGGTAAGTACATCTTATCGATGCATAATTAATTGTTTACGGCTTGCGCCTAATTCTAATAACTTTCTGGCTAATTTGTTGTTATTAAAACTTGGCAATTTAATTGCTTTTAATTAAGTTTAATTGTTTTGGAAATACTTTTCCCAATTACAATTCTGCAACTGGGATAGTTTATACTGCTTGGCTCTTAATATTCTAATGTTTTATTGGTGCTGCAAAGACAAAAAAAAAAAGAATATATTTCCGGTTCAGTTCGTGGTTTGAACCAGCTTCCTCTATCGGGAACTTGACTCTACACATACGTGCAACCAGTTCTTGGTTCAAACCTCTTTAGGTTCTTTTATTCATTTTAAATTTGCATTAAATTAATAAAAATTAAATAATAATTAAATCTATAACAATTATTTGCGCGTCTGTTCTGAAAATATTTCAAGCCTTCGATATTTTCATATCCAAAAGACGCGCTAGATCGGAGCTCAAGCCAAAATTTGGCTAGATAAATGCATTTGTGGGGCCTCAAGTTATTTACGCTTTATAGCTGGGTCTTCCACAAAAGTTTCTCATATTGAACCAAACTGTATTTGAAGTAAAATATTATTCAATTCGACCCAAGGTTCTTTTGTTTATTGGGCAACTCGGTTGGCTTCAATTTCGGTTCATATTCAAAATTCAATTGGAACTGGTTCATTTTGAGACTTGTTTGCAGTTTTGATCCTTATCATGGGTAAAAGTAGTCAGTGCTATTTGTGAAGAAACTTCTTAGTGATGTGTGGCCTGTTGTTAATAATAATTACATTAATGCTAGTTTTGACGATCTTTCCAATTTATTAATTTTAGTTTAGCTGGACGGACGTCGAGCCAGCTAAACTATTTTTTAATATTCATAATAATTAAGTGTTGATAATTATTAATAACAATTGAAATAATAAATAAGTATTGCTTCTTATTAATAATAATTATAGTAACAAACTTTTGCTTTAATGTGTGAAAACATTTGTTGGATTTAATTGGATTGAAACAGATTCCGATTCAGATTCAAATTCAGATTAGAATAGATTCGATTCGATTCGTTTCGATTAAATTTACAAATATATAGACAAATGTGTAGATCCTGGAACTGGATTTGTACATTATAATGACTGACTTGATACATCCTTGACTTGATATTTATTTATTTATAATTTATTCAAATTATTGATTTATTAATTTTTTTTGTTTTTATTTATTTATTTTTGATTTACAATTAATTACTTATTTATTGATTTATTGATGTATTTATTTAATTATGTATTTATTTATTTAATTACTTATCAAATTATGTATATAATTATTTATTTGTTAATTAAAGCAAGTGTCATCTGAAGTATTTAGTATATAGTATTAAGTTCAAGCTGTTAAAGTTGTTGGATTTGTTAAAGTTTACAATTCTACAATTTGTTCAAAATTGAACCGTTTTGAAAGAGATCTCTAATCAAGACATCGCTTCAATTTTGAAACACATATTTGACAATATTAAAAGCTAAAAGCCTAGGCAGAGTTCTAATTACAACCCCGACACAATTGACGTGTTCATCCATTGCTCTCCATTAATTTTATGTTCCCTTGCTTTTTACTTTGAAATGTATTTTATTTATTTTTTTTCAATTCTCATCTCTCTTGCCAAACAGTAGCTGTTGGCATCAGTTAAGGCCATGGTTAAGGCGGGCTTAAAAATATTTGGCAATTGCGAAAAAATGCGAAACAGTAGTCGACAAATTCCAACAGCTGAACGAATCTGTGAATAACCGACTAAGAACTCAATGCACGACCCATTTGTCTTCTGATTTTGGGTTTTTGGGTTTTTAAGCGCTTAGGTAGTTTGGGGCATATATTGGTATCATAATGACTGGGAATCAAGATCAGGCAGACACAGCTTTGCTCTTTGTGAGCCCCGAACGAGCAGAGGGGCTGGGGCAGGGGCAGGGGCAGGGGCGTTGCTTTAAGCTCACATCAAGCTCCTGAAAAAAGGCGCGTTTTGGACCGCGGCAACTGCGTGAATAACTGCGTTAATTTCCCAAGTTGACAGCGGATGTGGCTACTGTTGCATGGCATTCCATTCCTGCGACTCCAACTCCAACTCCAGCTCCAACTTCAGCTCCGTCTGCAGCTCGCATCGCTGCGGCTGTATTCGTTTTGGCATGAGGCATGCAACAATCTGCGGCATTCCGCGGGTGTGTCAACTGTCTTCATTTTGGCCAGCCAACGCCGCCGCATGCTGAGCGCCATTTACGGCCAGACAATGTGCATATTTCTGAATAAGCCCCCAGCAGCAGCCGCAGCGACTGACCGACTGTTGCAAACACCCGCGCAATTTACCTGTTAACCTTTCAGATGCGAGAGCTGCCCCAACAGTTCCAGCAAGTCGGCCAAGCGGGCTGCCTCAGCTGAATGAAAATCTTTCGATGGAAACAAGTGAATTCATCAACTGCCTTTCGATTGCCTTTTAGTTTGAGCCAGAATTGAGGTAAAAGGCATTTCAAGACTTACAGATTCCATAACTTGTTCAAGAGGTAAATGGTAACATATGTCAATACTTTTAACTTCCTTAACTTTGTCAGAACTGAAGCGATTCGAAAGACGCCTCTAAAAGCGGCACTTCAATTTCCAAAAATACATTCCACAATAATTCGACAGACTTCCTTCTTTCCATAAAGATCATGGCTGGCCCTCTAGATTGATTCTCTAGTTAACAAATTGTTTCTGAATATTTGAACTAAAACATCGCGAATCATTATAAATCATGAATTTGAAAGAAATTTCAAAACTGAACCGAGTGGAAAGAGTCCTCTAGATTCTGCACTTCAATTTTGCAATTTTTTATTTATTCTAAAAATGTTTGACTTAGATTCTTGTAAATCATCAGTCGAAACTCTGACTTTGATCTTCCGTAACTTAATTTAAACTTTTTCTTATAAAGGACACAGGTGACCCTCTAAATTGTCTTCTGTGTCTTCTTTGAGCTTTAGATCCTTCATAACTTTATCTTTATATAAATTAAACTAAGTTAATAGATAGAATTAATAGATGTCTTAATTACTTTAAACTTCCATAGCTTTGTCAAAACTGAACCGAACTTAAAGAGACCTTTTGATTTTGCATTTCAATTTTGAAACACAATTTATACGCATTGTTTTTCGTGAAAATTCACAGAACCATTTTTTTAAAGGTTTTGATTGGGCTTTTAAATTAATTAGTTGTTTAATTTATTTATTCAAAACATTTTGACTAGAAATATACTAAAACATGATAGGCCCCCCTTTTAGGATTTTGAACACTCTCAATTATTTCAAAACTGAACCGAATTGAAAGAGGCCTTTTGATTCTGCATTTCAATTTTTAAATTCGATTTAATCTCTTTTTTTTAAATTTATTCTACAAATTTTCGACTTAGATTATTAAGTCTCTTTTGATCTTCAATAAGTTTACCTAATCTGAACTGATTTTTATATATACATACATATATGTCTTATATATGTCTTGCTTTGCCTTCTATTTAATTTTTTAACTTAATTTTAATTAATATTTTTTTAATATTTATGACCAACAAATCTGAAATACTTAAAATCAACAAAAACGTTTTTAACGTTTTGAACTTAAAGTTATCCTTAACTTTGTCAAAACTTAACCGATTTTCATAATGAATGCATTTTTTATTATGGCTTTCCCTTGATTTCGCATTTAAATTTTACAACACAGCTTTTTTCAGAAATAATATTCATGTTAATCATTTTGCCTATATATAAGTCTATTTAGTTGAGGCTCTTAAAAGATTTCAAACTACAATAACATTTCTAAAACTGAGGCAATTTTTAAAAAGAACACACTTTTTTTGGTTATGGTCTGCTCTCTACCTTGATATTTTTGTTGAAAAATCATGCCAAAAATGTTGCCCAAAACATCAACTATTTTTTTTTAGGGCTCTTTCAAGACGACAAATTTTTACAAATTTATCAAAATGGAGTAGATTCTCAGAGGTTTCCACTTTCTTTTTATACCCAGAACCTATTTAAAATAGGTAAAAAAAAGGATTTAATGCTTTTGAGTGATGCATGTAAAAGGCAGGAGGAGTCTTTTTCGACATCAGAAAGTATATATATTCCTGATCAGAATCAAAAGGAGAAGCGATCCAAGTTTGTCTGCCTGTCAGTCTGTCTGTCAGTCTGCCTACCAGTTTGTCGATCAGTCTGTCATTCTGTCCGTCAGTCTGTCTGTCAATCGGCCATTCTGTCTGTCAGACAGTCAATATGTCTGCCAATCTGTCTGCTAATCTGTCAATCCTTCTGTGGGTCAGTCTGTGGGTAAGTCTGTGGGTCAGTCTGTCTGTCAGCCCGTCTGTCATTCTGTCTGTCAATTTGTCTGTCAGTCTGTTTTTCCTTCTGTCTGTCTGTCATTCTGTTCGCCTGTCAGTCTGTCTGTTTTATCTCAGAGACTTTAAGAGTTAGAGTTCAATTCAAATTATCGATAACTTGCCCCATTTCCAATCGATAAATATCGTTATCGTCATCCAATTCTTAAGCATATCTTGTAGCTTATAACAGCTAGAGACCCCAAATCTGATATGTGGACTCTCGTTAAGTATACACATATCCAGAATAATCCACTATTTGGATACCTTCCCGCTATTCCACTAAAACTGAATACCAAAGACACTTTTAGAGATATTGTCTTGGGCTTTGGTTAATCTATATCTTTTTTGTATACATACTTTTAGTCTCTGTAAATTGTATTTTGTATTTATGTGGGAGTTTGCGACTTGGCGTTGCTTTCTAATAGATATTGTAAACCCCATCATTAGATGAATTACGCCCTTAAACGTTGAATTATATTTCGTTATGGGCCTTTACATATTTGAATTGGACGGAAGCGGGTTGGCGTTTTGATTGTTGCCATCGCAGTCCCATTGTTAACATTTGTTCAGCTAAATTATTGAAAACTCAAATGGGTTTTCACGTGTCTGTGCGTGTGTGTGTCTCTGTGTGTGTGTGTGTGTGACTCGGCTTTCTGGGCGACCCACCAACGCCGACGGTTTTCGGGCACTTTCCAAGTTGATTATATGCAAAGCAGACAAAGCCCACATCGAAAGCGAGTCCAAAAGCCAAATGCCTCGCATTTAACAATTTTTTGGCTGAGTTGGCAAACATTTTGAACCTACGAGCGACTCCAAATTTGGTTGTAATTTAAATATGCATTTTCTCTCTCTCTCTCACATACATTATTGCCAGCTTAATGGGTAATTTTTTAAGCATTTTAGTGCATATGCCGATATATAACTTGCTGGGAACTCTCCAAATCTGTTTATGGACTTATTTATCTGCTGCCCTAAGTTCGATTCGATGCGGAATTGAGCTAAATTGAATAAAAATCGGGGTTAAAAAGTGTAAAAATGGCTGAAAACTGGCTGGTATTGCTGGTGTTTGTGCTTGTGCTTGAGACTTGTAATTCTCAACTAGTTAATGCTTCGCACAGGTTGTGAGCAAAATTCAGCTGAATCTGATAACGGAAGGTTCTTGAGATAGTTAAACAGAAAACCCGTTAATTTAATAATGCATATATCTTATTGTAGATTATTATTTAGAGAAATATGTTTGAAAATGTATAGTTTGTGAAAAATTTACCAATTTATTAACAAATTTATTGACGATATAACATGCTGTAAGCCTTTTCTATTTATTATTATTTTTAATTATTTTTAATGCGGTTATGTGAAGAAAAAAAGGTAAAAAAAATAGTTAAGGGTTTATGTTAACGTAATCAAATTTGGTATGCTTCAAGATTAATATAATTTAGTTGGTCGGAAAAAAGATATTCATTGTAAGGCAAATATCCGTCGGTCTTTTTTGTATGTATATGACCTATAGGGAAAAGATTTCAAGCTTTACATGAGAATATTTTATTATTGACTATGTGAATATTTTTGCTTAATATTAATTTATATAGAATCAAAAAGCATCTTATTTTCTTCTTCTAAATATTCCAAAAAGGAGAAAAGATGATGTTTTTTGTCAAAATGACTTTTGCTTCAAAAAAATCCGTAAACGAAAACGATATGTTTTTTTGTAAAAATAACTTCTTCTGCAAAAGCTTTTCCGCCTCTATATAATAGAAAAATAATAGAATTTCTTCTACCTTATTCAAAAGGGAAAATTGACATGTTGTTTTGTCCAAAATGCTTCCTCTTTTTCTGCTTCAAATGCTTTTCTTCGTCTATATAATCAAAAAATATGAATAGGTCATGTTTCTTGTTAAAATAGTTTCTTCTTCTTTTCCAAAAGCTTTTCTTTCTCCATACAATCCGAAAAAGAAAAGGAAATTTTCTTTCACTTCAATAAAGCCCTCGACTAGTGTATAAAAAAGACAAATATCAAAAATTTCAACAATATCAAACAAAATTATTTGTCAATAAAAGTTGCAGCTGACAAGAATTTGCATTTCTTGACTGTGTCAATTTATCAATTTATTATTATTATTAATATTTTTGGCCATTTTGGGCCATTTCGAAAGAAATCGTTGTGGAAAAACCGGCGAAGAACTTGTTGTCGCGAGTCTAGAGTGGCTTAGAATGTCGTGTATAGCTGTATATATATAAATATATATATGTGTGTATATATGTCCATTTGTATCTGTCGCATAGCTAAAAGATACCAGATAGCCAGCCTAGCATGCGTTACGCCCACATCGAACAACAGATGTGGGCTAACTTTTTAACCAAAACTGTCGCAGTTTCATTATGCCCAAAAAAAAAAAATAAAATGAAGAAAAATATTGTGTATATGCCATATGAACTGCCATAAAACCCAGTTTTAATGTTTGTTGTACTAAGTAGCTCTTAAAATGATTATTGTTGTTGTCGTTGTTGTTGTTGCTGTTGCTGTTGTTGTTGTTGTTGTTGTTGTTGCTGTTGTCTGGTTGATGTAGGGCGACGGCGAGTCTGTCAAAGATTGGCCATTGTTCACGAATAAACTGGTCGCAGTTAAGAAAAAATAAATATATATACATATATGTATATATATATACATATATGTATATGTGCAATTTATCCAAAAAGAAGCGTGAACAATTTACACAGAGCAACAACAACAAAAAGGCAACACAATTAATACATGTACATATATAGAACATTAAATAAAATAGCCAAGAAAAACATCAACACATCAAACATCAAACATCAATTTTAAATAATACAAAAGCGAAAATAAAAAAAAAAACAACAAATTTATTTTATTTTATTTTTTTTCGTTGCCAGCGCACACGACGACGGCAGCGACGCTGGCAGCGCGGCAGCTTTGCTGGCGGCGCAGGCCTCCATTCATTATAAACGGTTTCATTCATAAAAACGACTCTGGCGAGCGAGTGAGCGAGCTGCACGAATTCGCCGTGTGGCGCTCTTTGACTCGACTGAATTCGCTCGACTCGTTGCGAATTCGCTTTCGCTGGACTGTGATTTGCGCTCGCTGAAACGAGTTGAGTTTTGTGGCATTGGAGAGGAAGTTTCGAGTGACGACTATGCGTGTGTGTCTGTTTGTGTGTGTGTGTTACATACAAAAATACATATGTACACAGAATATGTATGTATGCATACATTTAGCAAGCCATTTTGATACTATGCCATATAGTAAATATACATATATATATATATATATATACGTATGTATTTATGTATGCGTGTGTAGATATTTGTGTTTCGCTTCCTTCTGCCCTGGAAAGTTCATGCTAATCTGTGCCTTGGCACCCAATAGTCTGTGTTCCAAGCTAGTCCGTGTTTTTTTTCTGTCTTAGTTGTTATCTATAGTCGATCCGATTTGCTTGCTATCTCCCCCGATTTTGAGGCTTGGCTTATTAGACAACAAACAACACTTCACGCTCGCTTTAACTTTTTGTCGTTGTTGTTTCTTTTTTCAACGCACGTCGCTGTCGACTTCGCTGCTGCTGCTGCCGTTGTTGTTGTTGTTGTTGTTGCCGCGCACTTTTTATGTTGAAGCCAAGAAAAGTGCTACTGGTTTTGAGATTTTATTTTAAAGTCGCTGCGCACAGTTGCCAACGCGCCGCAGAGTCGTGTATTTTTCATTTGACACTGACTGCGCGAAGCACTCGGCAACTCTGCCGAACCTCAACAGCAACAACAACAACAGCAACAACAACAACAACAACAGCAGCAGCAGCCCAACCAGAGACCAGCCACAGCCAGCCAGCCTGCCAGCCAGACAACGTTGAACCAGACGTTGATGTGTTTGCCTTTCAATATCTTTCACACTGGAGAGCGTTTTCTTGTTGAAGTTTCAAATTCGATTTGACTCACTTCTTAAATAACTTAACTGATATTAGTTAAATATCCTCTTAACCCCAAATATATTGTATCTTATATTACGAAACAGCTTGCCAACTGTGTGGCTTAGTTGTATAAGCTTTGAACCAGCAAAAGAGAAATAGCTGGTTCGAATTCATTTTGCATTTGGTACTTTATACAATACTACAGCTATTGGCATGCAGTAAAGTGTTTAAATATGAATGTTTTGAAATTCTAAAACGTAGCCCCTCAATCGACTGAGCAGCATTTGAATTGATTTGAACAAGCACTTTGAACTGTTTGCACAGGTGAATGCTTTGAGGCAATGGTCCCGCCTGTTGTTAACTTTTCTACTCACACCACACACTGGCACGACAACAACAACAACAGCAGCAACAACAACAACAGCAGCAGCAGCGTATGCTTACCTCATGCAACATTCAGATACAGATACTTACTCGCACACAGATAAACACTCAAACAGACAGACACTCACACACACACACACTTGGCAGCTGCAGCTATTCATGCATAGACAACAACCAGCAACAACAACAACAACAACAACAACAACATCGCCGCGGTTTTGTAGCTACTTTCGCCTCGCTGTGTGCGTATTTTTCATTCATATTGGCAGCCAACGCGAAACAGACACACGGCAACGCTCATTGAGGCTGATTTTTTATGGCCCACCGCAAAAAATTTGGTGAAAATATGCAACTAGCTGAGATTCATTAAAAAACAAAAACAACAAAAAAAACACTCAAAATCGAAGCAGTGGGGAAAATATGATTTGAGTGTTTGAATTTTGTTTTTGGTTTTTGAATTGGAAACGCACTCGTGTGGTGAATTCTTCGCGTAGGCAGCGCCTAAGCGACAGTGTGTGTGTGTGTGCGTCTGTATGAGTGTGTGTTAGTGTGGTGTTGAGTAGGGGGGTGTGGGCACTGCAGGGGGTGGCGGCTGCTGTTCCTACAGCTTGTTTGCGCGCTGTTTGCTTTTAAATTTAAATGAATGAAAAAAAAAAAAAAACACTGGCATGAATTTGTCGCAAGTCCACACAGCGAACCGCCCCACGCACCGCACCGCTCCCCGCCTCGCCTCGACAAGCACGCACCGTAAAGCCGAGCCGTCATCAGTAAAGGCAACGGCAACGGCAACATGAACGCGGCGAGCGAGCGCGCCTACAAGTTGGCATATTTTCAATTTCCGTTTTTTTAAAAACAACAACAGCAACACAGCAAAGCCCCCAACACTCAAACAGGCACACACACACACACACACACACACACAAACACGCATATACGGCACGCACACCAACAAAGCTGCACAGCCCCAAAGCTTATGTTGGCGTCGGTTGCCGCTGACGGGCATCGGGCAACGAGCAGCGGGCAACGGCGGTGGCGGCAACGTCCGGTTGGTTTTTAGTACGAAAATTCGTCGCCGTCGCCGTTGCCGTTGCCGTCGTCGTTGCCGTCGTCGCTTATAGCATAGGCTTCGTGCGCTTTTGAGGCCTGTAGTCGCTGCATGTGGGACAAGGGCGCTAGCTGTTGGCGGGGGGCTTAAGAAAGGCCGACCATGTGTTGTCGCCTTACAATGCTGTGTAGTTCAAAATTGTTTTGTAGTCACTCGAGCGGCGTGAGTGCAGCGAATTCATTGAGTTAAAGAGCGAATTCGCTTGCGCTCTCGTTAATGATCAGCCATATACATACATACACACAGAGGCACACATACACAAATATATATGTATACATATCATATTATACCAGTCGGATTTTGCGAAACGTGTTTTGTGTAAGAGTGCATTTGCTTGAACAGCAATAAAAAGCAATCAAGTAACATAAATATGCAAAAAAAATATATATACATAAATAGTAAAATTCCAATTACATATTGGAATATACATAGTATCTAAATCAGCAATAACAAATAAAATACAGACCTATAATAATATTGGAATAACTAGCATTTATAATTAAGAAAACTAAACAACATTTACAAGCATTACACCATCAATTACATGTAAATATATATTTTGTCAAAATATATTGTTTTTATCCACGTATTGCTATTAGCACTGACAAAGGCAGTGAGCGGAACTGCTTTTAGCATGCGCTCATGTCCGACTGGGTACTAGCCGCACTCACACATCTGCGCTCTCAGCGCGCTCTTTTCGCCGCACATACAATTTCAGAATGAAACGTATTCGCCGTTGAAAAAAGCAAACGGTTGCCAGTACGTCGCTTGAAACTCGGCATTCATTTCGCTTCAAAAACTTTGAGCGTGTACACAGTGCAACGTGAACGGAGCTGAGCAGAGCGGCTGCCGCGAAGAGTATCATTTTTTTAGCCTGGCATATTAAACATTCACTTAAAACAATTTAACAACAATTCAAATCGCACATAACGAAACGACGACCAGTAACCAGAGCAATAATTAAGTTCAAATTTAAATGAAATATTGTGCAAAATATAGTGAGTTTTCAAATGTTGTTTGTATTTAATAAATGATTTGCAAACGCAATCGAAAATCTATTTTGGAATTACAAATTGCTTCCAATGGAAATCATGTGCCTAAAAATGTAAATTGCGCAAAGAAAATCGACGTCTATTTAAAAGTCCAACAACAACAACAAACACAACAACGACCACGGCAAAAATATCTAGCGAAAAAAAACACAAAAAAAATTTCAATTCAAATACAAAACGTGTTAAGCGAAAAATAAAACAACAGCAAAAGCAGCAGCTACAACAACACCAACAAGCACAACAACAGCAGCAGCAACAACAACAACAACAACAGCTACAACAGCAGCAACAACAACGACACACGAAATTTGTCTATATAAAATTGCATAAAAATATTTTTTTACTGTAGTGTGTTGTCGTAGCGCACAAATACAGCTGCAAAGCGACACTCACACAGCTGCAGCCGTCGACGTGGCCCCCGTCTAAGTGTTTGTCCGTGTGAGCATGTGTGTGTGCGTGCCAGTGTACATGTGTGTGTGTGAGCCGCAGTCGCTGTCAACGTCAACGTCAACGTAAACGTCGCCGTCACCGTCACCGTTACCGTCGTCGCTGTCGCCGTCGTCGTCGTCGCTGCTGCCGTCGCAAACGTTCATTTATTATTATTATTATATTTTTGGCACGCAAACCTGTAACAGTCGCCTGTGCTGCCAGCGTCGCCGTTTCCGTCGCAGTCGCAGTCGCTGTCAACGTCGCGTTTTGTGTTAATTAAATTTACTTTTGTGAATGAAATGCGAAAAAAAACCAGCAAAGCGAATAAAAAAATCTTTTTTAATATGTACATAAATGCTAAATAAATAACGCAAGCAGCAAAGCAAAGCTACGCCCGTCTATTTGTATATGCACATACACACGCGCACACAAATATATATATAAATATATACATACAAACACACACACACACACACGTATGTATTATATGCCGCGATCGCGAGTAGTCGAAATAAAGGCCACCAAATTCAAGTCAAATCCGAGTGCCCCAAACGCGCCAACTTTGGATTATACGAGTATATAAACGAGTACGCAGCATTAATTGGATATATACACATTAATATATATATAGTCCGACTCAGATCGAACGGATTATACACCCCGCAACATATTCATATTGGATTTTAACGGATTGCTTTTGAAAATCAACGTAAGTTTCCAAACCAGCTCGAATAATATCTGGAATCTCTCAATTAATCGAATTGTTCAGCCTTCGCGACATATCTCAGATATCAGGAAATGCACAATTACCAATTTCCACGGCTGACTTGTGGCAGGGTCGTGACAAATGCAAATGTTCATTTATGTCTATAAACAAATACACACACACACACACACACACACATCTATACATGTTTTATAGCATAGTATTTTCTAGTAAACAACAACAGGAAGGATTATTTTGAGCTTTAATCAAACAAGCTAATAATTTATGTAGGAAATGTTTACACTTTCTGTGTGTGTGTTTTTTTTCTCGAGAGATTGTCGCAACATTTTTGCCGGAAATTCAAGTTTTGTTTTATTAATCAATATTATTTATATATGAGATAGTTGTGTAGTTAATATGTGACTATAAAATGTAATTTCTTGACTATTGGGCGTGTGCTCTTCGGGTATTATTATATATATATGTAAATATATAATTATAATATATCTCTTACGGGGGGCATCTCTATAGGGTTGAGATCAAATTGGGATTGATTTAAGTATTTAATGCTTTTCAATCGGTTCTTCTTTTGTGCTTGATTTAAGTCCATTTGGTGGTATGTTCAAATAAAGTCTGAAACCAAGTCCTAAGTTCAAAGTAAATTTTGTACTTGATTTAAGTTCATGAAGTACTTATTGTTGGTATGTAAGGGTTCAATTAAAGTTTAAAAATTGGTCTTAGTTCAAGTCCAAGACTTAAAGCAATTTTTTCAATTGATTTAAGCCCATTTCGTACATAATATTCGAATGTAAATTATTAAAGAATTCTATAATTATTATAAGAAAAACTCAGTTAAATGAAAGCCCAAATCAAATACATGACTAAATAAGATAATTTTTCAATAGGATTAAGAAATGAAAAGTTGGAAAATTTTCGGGATATTTTTGAAAAAATCAATTTGAATTATTCTGCATTTTTTCATATTTAAGACATTTTTATAGCAAATGTATTTAGCTTTCTTTTTCAAACACTATGTAGCATGTTGCCTGATAAAATCGTCATATGCTCCGAAAGGGTATCAAACGAACAGAAATATGTTTAACAGACTTTGCAGTTGTTTGTTTGTCTCGTCGCGCGGCTATTTACCGATCTGCCAGGCAGATAATGCGACGGCACATAATAAAGATTAGAATTTGTGTAAAAAATAATATACGAGAACAGAACGAAAACAGTTCGTTCAATAGTTGTATATAGTTCTATATGCATATACATATATATATATATGTGTCTGATCGATCGGATGTGATCGGCTTTGATGCGTTTGTCTCGCGCTTCATTGTTGCCCGGCTGATAAGGCCTGCCGATTATGAACTTGCCCATTCACTAAATCTGCCAGTTGTCTAATCAGTTTCTCACCCATCGTCACTCACACCTGAGCACTCGAACACCCAAACACCCAAACACCCAAACACTCAAACACTCAAACACTCAAACAACCAAACACTCGAGCACTCTTCCAAAGTTGGCTCTAATCTAAAAGTCAACTGGGAAATCACGTGCCAGCGCTCGCTGCACGCCCCATAAACATGCCTGGCCAAAAGTAAAAAATAGAAAAGAATAGTTATATTTATATATAATATAGAAAAGAGTTCTATTTGTGGCCCGATTTCGTCATCGATAGTTCTTGTGCTGCTTCTTCTTGCGCGGCATCCGCCTCGATAAGCGCACTTACGTGCAGCTTTTACTTTCTATTTTCCACTGACAAAGCGCTTCCAATATCAGCAGTTGTCGGCTCGCTGCGGCACTACTGAAGTGGGTGGAGAACTCTGCAACTTGGGAACGACAATTTGAAGAAAATAAAACCCACTAAAGACTCAGCTCGAAATGACCGACTGCATAATACGCTGTGGCAGCTGGAAAACAGCTGGAAAAGGGACTTTTGCATTACCCCCGATCCATTGGAAATGCTTAGAAAGAGAATATATATAGGGTGTTGTATGGTATACCATATTGTATAATAACATCCAGAATATTATACTTCATATACACACTTCTTGGATACATACTCTATATACACATAGTCTATATACAGGTCCAGAATATTATACTAAATATACATAAACTCTATATACAAAACTTGATACTTCTTAGACACATATACAGATAGACTGTATATACACATCCAATATATTATACCTCTTCGATCCATCCCCGCATTGATAGCTACGCTCTAAGAAACTCATTAGTTAACCTTTAGCTTTGGGCTTTGGTATTTATATATACTCGAATGCCCCCTTTATGTCCTCCAAATGTCAACAAGATCGCACTATAAACACCCAAGTTATTTAAGAACTTATAAAGTGGTTTTGGCTCTCAAACTGTCACAGCTTGTGACTTTAAAACTGTTTTAGATATTGTTATTTAGTTAAAAGTATGCGCGGGCGTTTGGCGTGGCCAAATAGTCTGCCCAGCTGACCAGGCTATATACACATATATAAAATCAAGCCAGTATACCCCTTAAGCTTTAAGTACAGAGTATTCAAAAAGTAAAACCTAGCCAACGGGCTGCGGGCCGTCTAAGTCGAGAGTCCAAAAATAAATAAAGAGGCGTACAAACTTTTTTTCAGCCCGATAAGTTCGTTGTGGGGCATGTTAACATTTTGTTTTGCCCCCATGTTGTTGTTGTTGTTGTTGGTGTTGTTGTTTATATTTTGATCGATGGCCTCTGCGTTCCACATACGTTTACTTGTCGAGCGTTCTTTTCTATTTTTTTTTCGTTGGTTTTTTGGCTCGTGACTGTTTTTTTATTTTGGAAACGAAGTCGATTTCGATTTCGATCTGTGATATGTTTTTGTTGTCGTTCTGATAGCTGACGCTCAGCAGGCGGCAGGGGGAGGCCCCCACCCACCCCGTCGCCCTGTCACCCGCCCCCTCGCAGAGCTCTCTCTCTCTCTCTCTCTCTCTCTCTCTCTCTCGTAATGTGCTCGCTTTTCAATGGAATTCTGATATGCCATAGTTTTTATCAAATTCGCCAGGCGCACTTGGCATTAAATTGAATTTGAATATATTCACACACACAGCTACAGTTATATACACCTATTTATGTCATAGCCAAAAATATGCAGAAAGCGGCGAAATTCATTCATGAACGTGTCTAAAAGCGAACGCTTCTCGCCTATATAAATAAATAAATTATATGCTTAAATTTGATTAAGCAAATAAATAACAAATAGCAGCAATAACAACAACAACAAGAACAACTAGCAGCAGGTATTCAATGTGTTAGACAAACACTTTGAGCCAAAATCTACAATGTCGTTGATGACGCAGTCGAGAAAACGTGGGAATGGCAAATTGTTGGCCGGGAAAACCGAGCCACATACGCAAATGCAGAAGGCAAAGAAAATCAACAGAATTTTCTATTACAAATTACTATATACGTATATGGAGAGACATTATGTACATATATATAATAATGTAATTTATATAATTAATTAAATTCAATCAATTTATATAATTAATTTAATTAAATTAATTTATGTATACAAATAATTTGATTTAACTTATATTTTTGTATATAAATATTTTAATTTAAATTAATTTATTTATACGATTGATTTAATTTATTTATATTCATTATTTGATTTAATTTATTTATATAATTTACTAATTTAAATTATTTGCATTTACATATGATTCATTTAATTTAATGTTATTTATTTATATACTTATTTCAATTTAAATTAATTAATTTATATAATTATCCAATTAGCTAGTTACGTGGCTTACTTTAAGTCAGATTTGTTGATAGAGCAAAACTCAATATGTTACCAGCTTTAGTTAATAGTTGTTGGTATTCAAATGTTTAAAAAATTCTCGATGCTGAACTTTGAACATAGCTGGCACGTCCTTCATTTCTTTATTAAATACAGTCCACTTTAATATCAGCTTTGCCTATTTTACGTTGGATTTATCTCTTGATGCTCGCTTTCGTTCAAACAACAATACTTTAGTTAAAAAGCAAATAACATATTTTATCTTTCGTCCTAATGGGGATTCGCTCTCTAAACCGTTTACGCTGTGGCTCAATTAATCGCTCAGCCAGTCAGGTCAAAGTCTTATACATGTATAGAGCTTATATATATAGATTTGTTAATATTATAAAAATTGTGCATTTAAATCAAGCCTAATTAAACTAAATACAAATTACTGAAATACAAAAGAGGCAGGCAATGTTTGTGTATTTCAAATATTATTTAAATACACGAAATACTCGCAGTACTATATATACATATATATATATATATCTATCCATATTCATGCATATATCAATATGTAAGTGGACGGGCGAGTACTTTGCTTTGCTTTGAAGAAAAATCTCAATTTTGCGGCCGCCAGCAAAGCGAAACGCCAAGTGAAAAGCCAAAGAAGGAACCCCAAAAAAAAAAAAAACGTATTTAAAATAAAATTAAAATAAAATGAAAATAAAACAAAAGCAAAATAATAAATACATAAGAAAGGAAAAGGAAAAGCAAAAACGTCTGAAAAGATTTTATGCCGCAAGCAAACATGTGATTTTAATTATTTTTGTCGTCGCCAAATTGTTATTTTTGAAAATTATAATTTTTAAAAATAAACCCCAAGCAACAAAAGCAACAACAGCAACTGTGTAGGGCAGTGCAACGAATGACGATTATGATGCTGATGCTGCTGCTGATGATGATGATGCTGATGATGATGATGATGTTGATGATGTTGATGATGCTGATGATGAAATTAATGGGCACACTTGCTATAAAAGACATCTATCTGAACTTTTGGCGCTCATAGAATTTACGTAGATTTGGGACTTTCTCGTGTTTGCCAAAAGATAATGAAATTCATTTTAAATAAATCTTGAGTTTGTTCGAGAATTTGTTAACATTATTTTAGAGAGTTGCAGCTAGTTTTTAATGATAGCTTTGGCTTCTCTTCCGTTTTTCTTTATTTAATTGTCTGCCTGGCGGTCCGGATTTTAATTTATTTAAATCAAAAATTAAATTAATTTTGTTTGAATATATTTATTTTTTATTTTTCCAACAGTAGCTAATAATTTAACTAATTATTTAATTTAAAAGATGTTTGTTTTATTTCACTTTTGTTTTAGTTTCTCCTTATTATTTGTTTCTTAATAATTGCGCGTTTGTCTACTGAAAATATTGTAAGTCGTAAATATTTTCACATTCAAAAGTCGCGCTAAAGTTGAACTCTAACCAAAATTGGCAGCTGTCAAATATGGTTAGATTGATGCACAGGTTGGAGCCGAAGTTATCAATGATTTGAATCTGGGCCTGCCTGGAAATAGTTTCTTTTAATTTATATTAAACCAATTTCATGTTTCGTTTTGGTTTTTATTTGGCTTTAAGCTCAGTTTAAAGTAAAACCTATAAGTATTACAGTTCGGATTGCATCTGACTCAATCGATATGCACACATTTTATACATGTTATTATGTATTATGTTACATTATTATTATTATACAAGTTAGAATATTATTATTATTGTCCATGAACAATACCAATTTCTGTAATAGAAGCGAGCGATTGCTTTATACCTTTACTATATAAGCATTACTTTATTCAAATTATCATTATAGTTTTAGCAAACTATTTTGTTAAACATAATTTCATTATTCCAAGCTAATGCTTATGCCAATGACTAATGACTAACTGATTAATGCTAATGCCTACATTTAAAAACAAATATGTTTTGTATTACGTTTACTTTAATCCAAATTCTTAGCAATGCCATTGCCAACCCAAGTGACATAATTTATATAGTTTATATAAATAGTATTAGAGAACATTTCCATGGCAGGCCATTCATTAGACCATGCCAAATGTCAGCCCCTGGCTCATTAGACTCCTTTTGCTTGGCTCTCGCCTTCGTTAGTTAGTTTTTGCATGCCCCAAAGCTTAAGCGGCTCCCAGTTTGAGTTCTTTTCATAGCTGCTGCTCGGCTGGGCCACCCAAATGGCAAACGTCGAGAAGCGCATACAAAATGCTCATTAGACGCGCACATGCGATAGATAGATACACACACACACACACACATGTGTAGATATCTGTGTGTATATATATACACATTTATCTGCATAAACAAATCCGTTTGGCATAGCGAATGTCGTCAATGAAATCTTCGAAAAACAAAATAACACAAATTTCGCTCAAAGATGACGTCCAAGCTGTCAGATTTGTACGCCGAGCTGTCGGGCGCCCCCTTTTTTTGATAATAGCTCTAGCCGTGTGGCTGGGCGCAATCTTTGCCACCTGTAGGTGCCACAGGCAACTCTTTGTAAAGCACCCCTCATTCCCCCGCTCCCACGCCCAAGACTGCGTGGGTGATCCGGCCAGCTCGAGACGAGCCCACGCGGCCTTTTGTTACTGCTGCTGCTGTTGCTGCTGCTGCTGTTAGTCCTGTTTTCAGTTTGTTATCCTGGGCAAATTGTATCTCAGAGATGCGCAGCGCGACAGACACTTTAGGCGTCACTCACCTCTTTCTTCTGGCTGCCAGATACGGATACGCACGGTGCACGAGGAGGGGTGGGCGGGGCGACGGGGGCGTGCGGTTTTTGTTGGCCAAAATGTGGCTAAAAATAGCAAAGCGCAGACAGTCAAGTGTTGCGCGCTCTCTCTCGCACTCGCACTCGCTCTCTCTCTCTCTCTCTCTCTCTCTCTTTCTTTTGCTGCGTCTGTGTGTGTGTGTGTGCTTGCCCTCAAATCACGCGCCTGTTTCTATGCTTTGATAAACTTTGCCCGCTCAGCTGTTTGTCTCTGTGTGCGTGTGTGTGTGAATGGGCTGTGCGTGTCTGTGCCTGTCTCTGTCTGTGTGTGTGTGTGTGTGTACTTGAGGGCAAGTTAAGGCGGGTCAGGTTGATGTCGGGCGCTATTCATTTTTGGGTGGCTGCCTGCTCGCTCTTTGGGCTTAAAAGAAAGGTCGCTTTTGGCTCTCAATTGCCGTTGTTGTTGTTGTTGCTATTTTGGTGGCATTTGCTGCTCTTTAAGTTGGGGAAATAAACGCTGTATATAGGTAGACGCAGACGACAGACGTGCTGGCGTTCCTATCAGCACGTGTGTGTGTGTGTGTGCGCCTGTCTGTGTGTGTGTGTGTGTGAGTGTCATTGACGTCATCAACAGCATGTCATGAATGTCGCTTATTTTCATTTGGCGTATTTTTTTTTTGGCAAAGTGTCTAAGTGTGTGTGTGCTCAGCACGTTGTCAAATATGTGTGTGTATATGTATGTGTAGGCAAGCAGCTGTCGCCTGCGCAGTCGACGTCGCTGCCTCCGTCGTTGTCGCTGCCAGCGTCGCTGCGTAGGCGTTGCGCGTGTAAGGATGTGAACGGAATTTTTGAATAGCACACGCAAAATTGAATATGGAATATTTGGATGTGTGTGTGTGTGTGTGTGTGTGTACGTAGGCCTCAGCTAGATGGCTCTATTAGTGCTCTGCCCTTCTTTGTTGTTGTTGCTTTTTTTTTGGAGGGGTCGGGCCCGCGCAATTTGTGGGCGTTGCTGCGCTGAAGAAGAAGTAAAAATAGCCGAAAACGAGCTTGAGCATGAAATAAATTTGAAATAATATTCACAGGGCGAACTACCTGATAAAAATATGCAATAAATCAAAAATTATCAAAAGAAAAAAGGGAAATCAAACACAACGTATGAATCTAAATTGGATAGATATTATTATATAAATTATTTAAGCTTTATTCAAATATAGCAAAAAGAATTTTGGGTATTCACAAGATTTTCCTAAACCGTTGCGTCTAACTCGTGTGTGTTCTCTTATGAAAAACGTATTTGATTTAGTATTTTGGTATTTTAGTATTTAATTTAGTATTTATCCTGATCGAACTTAGTTAGGCTAAGTTATTATTTGGTATTTTATTAGTTAACTTCGTATTTATCCTGATTAAACTGAGTTAGGCTGCTTAGATATGATGGGAAGCTTAAAAGAATCGAAGAACTTTAGCATAAAAACGATCGATCGAAAACTAAGTTCATTTTTGTTAAAGATTTTCCTTTTTTTAAAACTATCTTAACCAAACTCGGCACCTTTGAAGCATACCAAATGCTTTTAACAAGTGAGAAGAATTTGATCAATTTGTCGAACTTTATTTTTTTTATAAATATTGCATTGAATATCAATTTTACCATATTTAAAAAAGTTGCATTCCAAAAGTTGTTTTGGTTTAATTCATAAAATCTTGTTTTTCCTTTACCTAAAAAGAAAGACTTCCTTATGTTAACTGTCTATTAATGCATAAAATATTATTTGTATGTGAAAAACCCTACTTAACATTATTTTTAATTATAAAATATGGCATATCTCTCAGTAACTCCTGGGAAATAACAGACGGATGCAACCAGATCCTTTAGGCTTTGTGGATACACACTCATATGTTGCACGGGGAAATTTCCCCTTTTTGTCTACAAATTTTCAATGAAATTCTTTTTTGTAAAACATCTGTTGAAGATGTCTATTTATAAGGCAAGGGCGGCAGCAGCAGCAGCGGCAGCGGCGGCGGCATTAATTTGTTGTTGTTGCCAGTCAAAAGGTGTGCAGCAACAACAATGAAACAGCACTTACGCACTGCAACAACAACAACAACAACAACAACATGCAACAACAACAAGCAGCATTTGTTGCAGCTTCCTTTTTGGCTGCCACTTAACTGTAACTCACTTTAGTCATTATAACAACACACGCACACACTCACACACACACACATTGACAGATTCTACCTGGAGACTACCTAGCAGCATAGCCCATGCACCAGCTGACGCAGCTCGGATACACACCAGCTCACACACACACACACACACACACGCACACGCACATAGATACAGCTGCCTAGGAAAATTGTAAGAGCCTACGCCTCAGCGACAATCAGTGCAAGAAAATCTTGAGGTCGATCATCTGTAGTTTATGGGCTTCTTTCTTACTCACGGGCAGCAGCAGCAACAACAACAACATCAAGAAGAAGAAGAACAGCAATAACAACAAATCTAACCGTCGAATCGTTTCCAGTTTTGATACCCTGCACTCGAATTGCAAGCGAGGCATATTGATTTTGAGTCGGGTCTTCAGTTGGAGAGCTAGATTAATGTCTAAAGATTAATTGGCCACGCCCACTGCTGCCTTTATTTGTATTTGCCACAATCTTAGCACAAATTTAACACCTAGTTAAAGAACAACAAACATTTGTAGCTGCTTTTTATACAGCTTGTAAGCCACAGTTTTAGCGCCTTTTCAGCTATTTTAACACTTTAAGCAGGGTATTGCGCAGTCGTGCAATTGCAGCAGTCGTGTTTTTAGTTGAGCTCTTGTTGTTGCTGTTGTTGTGTTTGTTTTTGTTGTTGGCTCATTTGTTGGTGATTTGATCTTTTTGCTGTGCGTTCGTTCATCCTCAGTTCTCTCGCTCCCTCTCGCTCTCGCTCTCTCCCTCTCTCGCTCTCTCGCTCCTTCTCTCAGCTTCAGTCAGCCAGTTAGCTTCAATGATTACTATAAAAGTAAAGAAAAATGTACAACAACAACAAAAAAAAAGCAGCCAACATAATCATCAGCATCATTATCAAGAGCATAGACGCAGACCCGATATATATATATGTATATGTATATACCCCATAAATATGTATGTGTGTGTATATACATGCGTGAGCAGCCAGCATGTGTGCGTATGTCTGTTTGTATCTGGTATCTGTTGTATCTGTATCTGTATCTGTGTGCCTGTGTTTGCCACATGTGCTGCTCATTTGCTTTGAAAACTATTAGCTGCCCTTTGCTGCGACTGCGACTGCTGCTGCGACTGCGACTGCTGCAGCATCCACAACATATGGCCTTTTAGACTACTTGCGTCTGGTTTTTAGTTTTTACTTCTTTTAGTCTCTGGCTTGAGCTGTCTGTCACAGCCCCGCGCTGCTTCCTGCTGCCTCCGCTGACTCCGCAGCTCTCCCCGCAACCCGAGCATTTAAATAGTTTAATGATCTGTGCTGCGACTGCGACTGCGACTGATGCTGCGGCTATGTTGTGCCAGCCGCTGTGCATACCGATTGATTTCCCCCGTCGCCTTTTATTATGCCCTGTAAGCCCCTTGAATATGGTTATGAAGGGTATCTTGTTCTTGTGCTAATGCTTGTAACAGGCAGAGGCTAGCATCTGCCAGCTCATAGAGCAAAAAATATGCCAATCTGGAAAGCTAGAGAATTCAAAGTTGAGCTCTACATACTCCTATATGCAGGACGAACTGAGCATAAATTGTATTCTCGATATCTCTTATCTTTTGCTAAGCACTGATAAATATCGAGTTTATAAGCACTATATACCCCAAATTTTCTATGTATGTTCTCTTATATTGAAAACTTTTCACTTTTTATATAACTCCCTCCCTTTCCCAGATACTTGGCAAAAACTGTTGCTTTAAGCTAGCGCCTTGCGCTTTGGCATGTACACACACCTGAGTGGCCTTAACAATCCCTGAAAGTTTCATAAGTATAGTACATGAGATATCAGAGTTATGCAAGACTTCGTATTCCATAGTTCGAGGTGAAGGGATGTATATAACAGGAAGCTGAACGGATCAGCTTGTAGTTGCATTCAGGGTATCTGCTAGTCGTTCACTCCCATCTGGCGCACTCTTGTATTTACCCTTCATTTTGCCAAGTCTTTTCCGTTACCGATTTACTGCCACGGGACTGCGCAGTTCTTTGCCTGCAGTCATTAGTGTTTCCTGTGTAGGTTTTTCATTTGTCACCGTCGCCGTCGCCGCCAGCAGTTGTATCTGTATCTGCAACTGCATTGGCTTGTGTATCTGTATCTGTATCGCATGCTCGCCCTTCAGGCAGATCCGCACATATTTTTAGCAGGCGTCGCGCCAAAATGCATTCAAAACGAACACATTTCCACAGCAGCAGCAGCAGCAAAAAGTGCCGCACTCTCCCCGCCCTCCACCCCCCCCCCCCTCTCGTGCCCTAGAAGCGCCCCAGTATGATATAAGCATAAATGAATAATATTATTTTAATAATAATAATAATGATAAGAGCGCACGAGCCAATAATCTTAAATATGCCAGCTCTGATTTAAATTTATAATAATATAGTTGATACTATACATTGTTACTATATATAAATATATATGTATCTATGTATGTCTATATATATGTCGATTTATATAGACGGAGCCATTGCTGACTGTTTCAGAAATTATTGTAAATTTCCGCAGTTCAGCGATTTTTGCCAAATTAATAAAATAGCAGAAATATTTAAACGCCCCGCACCACGTGATGCCCCAATACAGTGAACGCGCGCTAAACGGAACGAAACGAAACGAAATCGAATCGAATTCCAAATCTCTATAAGCCCTATCTCTTTATATATCATATCATATCATATATGAATATAGATATATATCATTTGCAATCTCTTGAGTGCACTTTATTTGCGAAAGTTCTTGTTAGCATGTGCTCACTGTACTGGCATTATCATCGCCGGCTTTTAAGTAAATGTAATCAAAAGAATTCAGACAACATGTGAATAGCTATTTAATATCTTAAGCTGTTTATTTACGCAGGCTTCGCCTGCACATTTTATTGCCACATTTAATTTGGCTAAATATGTCCATTAATTACGTGGCTTAAATGCGTTTTGTATTAACGTTTATGACTAGTTCATAAAATTGGCTTTTATCGAGGTTTTCTTGCATTTGTTGTTGTTTTATTTTATTTTTATTTATATTTTTATGATAATTGGGTCATGCTGACATTTCTTAAGCGTTCAATTAATTGCATATAAATGACAGTGGGGCGCGACCACCCCACCCCTCTCGCCCCTTGCCCCTGCCCCTCCCTCGACCATCGACCACGCTCAGCTGCAACTCCAATGTCAACGCCGCCCACGAGGCACGGCCCTCAGAAATGGCCCCGGCTTAAAAACCAGAACAGCAAAAACAACAACAATTTGAGAATAAAACAAAAAAAAAACGCAGCAGAATTATAAATAAATAAAGAATAATAATAATAAAACCTGTTTGCATTTGATTTGCCTGAGTTTATTTTTAAATAAAAACGCAGCGCATTGTTGTTGTTGTTGTTGTTGTTGCTGTTGTTGCTGTTGTTGCTGCAGGTTGTCTGCCTTAAATAATTCTATTTGAATTGCAACAGGCACCGACAACAACAAACCACAAACAAAAAAAGATACAATGGCCACAAAAAAAAATCCGTCGAATCGTTTGAATGAAAGACGACAACGCTGACGCCGACGCTGACAACGACTGCGACGCCAGCAGCGAACGGCGGAGGCGACGACAACTTGTGACTTGTTCTGTGGCGCCCGCAACGTCAAGTTCACTTATTAATGAAAACGTTTCAAATTCAAATGGCAAATTTCGTTTTGTGCGACACTCAATGAGCAGCAGCAGCAATAACAGCCACAGCAGCAGCAACAGCAGCAATAACAGTGACAATAACAGAATTATTAATAGCAGAAGCAACAGCAGCAGCAACAACAACAGCAGCAATAACAACAGCAGCAATAACAGCAACAGGAGTAGAAGCAAAAATAACAGTATCAGCAAACAGGAAAAATATCAGCAACAATAATAACAGCAGCAGCAATAACAGCAACTACAAGAACATAAGCAATAACAGCAGCCAGCAACAACAATAAAAGTAGCAACAGCAGTTGCAACAATAACATTAAGAACAACAGCCGCAACAGCAGTTTTAACAGAGACAGCAATGTTAAAAATATGTGTGCTATGTACTTTATAAAAAATTGGCAGCACTTTTTTCAGCACTTCTGGCCAAGGTCAGAGCTGCGTGCTGCTTGGCGGCAAAGTTTCAAATACAACAACTTAAATGAACAGCAACAATTCAACAATATTCGAAAGCAATTAAAAATCAGAAAAATCTTTATAAATTACGTGCATTTTTTTTAAATAAAATCTTTTTTGTTTGTGTTAATGTGCTGTGCCAATTAATTTAAGAATGAAATCGAAAATCTTGGCGCTGCGTAGCTTTTTTTATGCTATTGGTTATTGGGCGTGGCCAAAGCAATACACAAAGCAATAAATAAATAAATAAACAAATAATTATGTATTCAAATTTAGGCCAAATACGAATAATACGAATCTTTGGAGACGGGCAGAAGTAAACGCTGGCACCTTAATCGTGTATTTATTAATTAATTTCACATTTATTCGCCTTTAATGTCTAATGTTAATAAATTAGCCAATCATTTGCACAACAACAACAACAACAACATTTGACAATAACATAAAATCGAAAATTTTGTATTAAACACGAAATGAAAATCAAAAGGAAAATTTCAAATCACGTTTGCCGAGCCAAAACGATTGGCAAAAACTCACACACACACGTTGAGTAATTCGCTTTTTGTTATTTCATTTTCTTTTTTATTTTCCTATAGTTTTTCTTATTGGCAATCAGCAGCGATGCCCCGCCACCGCCCCCCCTCCCCGGTTGGCTCTTAGCCTGGCCGAAAGCCCATTCCTCATCTGTTGGCTGTTTATTTCGATTTTGTTTTTCTCAATTGTGGTCATTCTCGAAAATTGTTTTTGAGTACCGGACATGACGTCAATAAGTGGGCGTTTGTGTTAATTTTTATACCAACACACACGCACACACACAGAATATATACATAGCCATATACTTATGTAAAGGTGAATCTATAAAGATCCATTTTGCCTGCTTTCTTGTTGTTGTTGTTGTTCGCATTTCAGGCGGGCAGCTTTGTAAGCTGCAAAACACTCATAATAATACTAATGCTTGACGCTTTTTATTGGCCATTAGCTATCGCACATATATATATACATATATACACATAACACATATATTTTTATATGGAGCATCTTGGGCTTTATTAATTTCCTGTATTTACCTATTTGCGACTCGTGCCACGCATTTAATAATGGCCATGTATATATTTGGTCTTTAATCGCCTCCAAAATCGCATTAATTGGATATAGTCAAAGTACAGTGATCTCTCGCAGCAACGAACAAATAAGTTTAATTCCTATTTCTAGACAATTTTAATTGCTGCCTTTTCTAATTTCCGTACCAACAAAAAAAACAACTATATTTTATTAATAATAGAAAGCAATTAAAATGGGTAAAGCGATAATGCGCCAAAAATTACTTTTATTTGCAATTTTTACGAACCGCGGGAGTGGCTATTAAAAGATAATCAAGGTTATGCGGTTCAAATGTTTAAAGGTGATTAGAAAAAAAAAAAAAAAAAGTAAATTAAATAAATTAAATAACAAATTATAATTGGAGCCAACGTTTGGACTGCAAAATCTTGTCTATGGAATTAAGTGAGAAGTCCGAAAGCCCAATTCGTGATCCCAACAAAAACATAGCCAAACAAAGGCCTAGCGCAGTTCTGCGGAATTCCCATTAAACATGATTCCCTTTAATAATACAAACAAAAACAAAAACAAAAACAAAATCCAAACCCAGTCAAATTAGCAAAACTCACATTTAGGGAGCCACAAGCTTTAATCTTGAAAATATCATGTGTCCACGCGGCGAATTCAAGTGAATTTTAATGTTTAGTGCCAGTTCGAGACATTTGAAAGAAGAAGAAGAAGAAAATAAAAATTAAAACAAACTCTAAATAAACAGCTCAAAAGGGATGCCAGCTGCAAAGAGTGCTCCATTACGAGCTACCCTGCAATAACAAATTTTTTTAGGGATTCTTCTGATTCTTAGATTCGGTGTGTTTCTGCTGGGTTTGAACCAGCGACTTCTTGCTTCTCCATTTTTAATTGTAAGACGAAGCTTATCAGCTTTTATTGAGGTTAAGATAAAAATTTATAAACTTAATTGAAAAATTAAAGTTATTAACTTTAATTTAGGCTGGGTTTGAACCGGCGACTTCTCGCTTCTGGGTTCTACATATTAAAATAAAATTTACCAAAATGTTATTGACGTTAAGATAACAATTTTATATACTTTTATATTTTTTAAAAATGCTGCTGGGTTTGAACCGGTGACTTCTCATTTCTTGGCTTTACATTTTATATAAACTTTATTTGCTGTAATTGATGTTAAGATAAAAAAACATACATCTGTGTATTTTCTTAAATTGCTGGTGAAGTTGAACTGGCAACTTTTTGCTTCTTGATTTTAAATATTCTGAAACTATTCCTTAGTCTCATATACTTTTGACTAGTAATAGCATACCCAATTGTTTATATGCCATGGCAACAGGGCATATAAAAAAAGCTTTGCATTATGTTTACACAAAAGTCACGCCAAAGATTTTGACCTTTTTCTTGGACGTTGAGCTGACCAAAGTTAAGTTGTTGTTGTTGTTTTTAGCTGTTTTTTTATGGCACAGCCAGAAATTAATTATAAACAAGATAAGTTGTATATTTCAACTAAATAAGCAGAGTAAAAACAAAAACAAAAACAAACCAAAATCGTGCCATATTGCAGGGGACGTGGCCTTCAATTTGGAAGCTTTTGAAAGAATCAAGTTGAGAATATGAACGTGCCATTCGAAGGCAGCTGCAGTTGGTTGCAAGAGAATACAATTGAAATGCATTTTATTAATATTTGTTTTCTTATTCCTATTTTTTTGCAGAAAGCAATCGCCGCTGTGCTTGGCAAATTGTCGGAGCAGCACGTGCGCTAGGATGAAGGCAAATCGCAACGATTTTGGGCACAGCAACTACCGAGGGAACTATTGAGGGTCTAAATCATTGGAGCGCAGCGCAACCGTAGTTGTAGACGTAGCAGTCTGCAAGGCTGGTGTTTGGAATTGGCCTTTGAAGCACTTCATGGATCGCAGAAATGGCGGCGATCCCTTGGCGCCACCCCGGCCCCCAAAGCTGCTACCGCGCGTGCATCGACCAAGGGCGCCGGAGCCAACAGCGTTAGGTGGCGACAGCAGCAACAGCAACAACAATCCGAGTATTAGCACAAACACTGCAACACTTGCAACAGCAACAACAACCAGCAACACCAGCAACAACAACAACAACAACACGATATCTATTATACCGACAACGGCGGACTTCGACGACTATCAGATACATCATCTGACATTTCTGCCGCAGCGTCCGAGCAGCCTCAGCCGCAACAGCAGCAACGCCTCCTCCTCGACGGCCACGGCGAACAGCAGCGCTGGTTCCACCTCCAGCTTTACGCGTCGCCGTCCGCCCGCACCGCTGCTGACCCCCGTCGGAGGGAGCAGCAGCATCGGCAGCATCAGCAGCAACAACAACCACTTCCTTAGTCATTTCCAAAGCGCTGAGCCCGTGTCGGCACTGTTGTCAACGGGTCAGCCGCCCGCCTCCCCCGTCACGCTGGCGCAACCGCGACCCGAATCCGAAAGGCTCACCAATGAGTATGTGGACACGCCGCTGCAGCATGCGACGCGCAGCCAGCATCCGGCCGGGCAGCAGGACAACGGCCAGACAACGACGCATCATCTGCTGCTGCTGCCCCAGCGGCAGCACCAACAGCATCAGGCGCCAGGAGCAGCAACTCACACACAACATGCCCATCACATCAATCGACTGGCGGCGGTCACCACGTCAACGTCGACGTCAGCGTCAGCAGCGGCAGCGGCAGCGACAGCGGCAGGTATCGATGGCACCGATGGCTTATTACATTCGCATTTGCACCACAATCCCGCGCAGCATCATCCACAGCAGCAGCAGCAGCAACCGCATCTGTTAAATGGCCACACCAAAGCAACACCCGCCTCCAAGTTTGGTCCGCCGCCTCCGCCGGCGCCACGCGGCGTCCTCGGACTGGGCTTCGCGGCGGCAGCCACAGCGCAGCCATTGACGCAGCCGATCACCAAGCAGCCCGCCTCCGGCAAGGAGCACATGCATGCCCTGGAGGAGCTGCTCCAGCAGCAGCATCAGCAGCAGCAGCAGCATCATCATCAGCAGGGGCTGCCAGGCGGCGGTGGCCAGCTGGGCGCGTCCATTGTGATGGGCGGAGATCCGTCGCTGCTGAATCCGATTGTCTGTCCACGGTGCGGGATGTGCCGCTGCGAGCAGTGCCAGAGCCCCCGACCGCTGCCCCAGACCTGGGTGTGCAACAAGACGTGCCTGTGCAGCGCCGAGTCCATCATCGACTATGCCTCGTGCCTGTGCTGCGCCAAGGCGCTGTTCTACCATTGCGCCCGGGACAACGACATGGACTGCGACGATGGCACCGGCACACCCTGCGTCGATAATCCCTGCTCCTGCGGCCCCTACAAGCGCACCCAGCGCTGGGGCTGGCTGGGCGCCCTCTCCATTGTGCTGCCCTGCCTCTGGTGCTATTGGCCCATGCGCGGCTGCATCAAGCTCTGCGAGAAGTGCTACGCACGGTTCGCGGGTCGCGGCTGCCGCTGCCAGGTCAACAATGCCAACAACTGCGGCTCCAGCGCCGGCGGCATCGGCTCCACCAGCAGCATGATGCCCATTGTGCCCCTCGGCGGCGGCGGCGGCGGCGGCGGCGGCATGCCGAACGTCAACGGCAACGGCGGCTTGAATGGATCGCAAAATGGCGGCGTCCAGGCGAATGGCAAGGGATTCGAGCATGGCTGCAGCGCGGCCAGCCGGATATTGCGCAAGGGCGATCTGACGCCGGAGAAGCGGCTGCTCGACTCCAGTCCGGACTACTAAACAGCGCAGAATGCGGTGGGGGGCGGCGGAGCGCGCGTTTTGTGCGCGTTTTTTGCCGCGCGTAAAAAACGCGACACACGACGTAAGCTTAAACAAGGGCGGGACGGAGAGTGGGGAGCTTCGAAATTAATATATATATACGCCTATATATACAAATATTAAATGTATGACTTAAAGATATACACCTATATATATATATACATATATATATATATATATACAAATATTAATTGTATGATTTGAAAGATATACAAACAAAAAATGTTTAATGTATGTTTTAAAAGAAAAAAAAGGAAAAAAGAAAAGAAAAAATAAATAACCAAAGACTGCAAACAGATAATTATTAATTATTAGAAATGTTATTTAAAAAATAATGTTCGCTTAATTTAAACAAAAACTAATTCAAACAAAACTAAAAACAAAAAACAAACTAAAACGAGCGACAACGCATTCAATTAAAATGTGTTTTTAAACAATGTTTTTATTTTTTTTTTTTATTCAAATATATTTTGCATTATTAATTTTTGGCGAGGTTGTTTTGTTTTTTTTTCGATGGTTTTGTTAAACTTTTCAAAGTCAACTTTTTCTCAATGCAAGCAAATAATTCCAATGATATTTCGAGAACACCAATTAATAATACAGTCTGTAAAGTAAATCTAGCCGGAAACAAGCGAAGGGCAACTTTTAGATAAATATATATATATACGCGCGCAAACCTAATGAAAACATATATGCATACATATATATACATACATACATACATACATACATACATACATACATATATATATATCTTAACACAAGACACAGCAACAAGGCAAACATTTTTAAGATAACAGTCCATTTTGATGTTGTAGCTAATGCAAAAAAAAAAAACTATAAAGAAAGAGTATTCAAAATTATGCACATTTAATGTCTATATACGATCTATATAGTAGCAGCAAATGGAAGAAGAAGCTGAGCAAACGCGGTACGAATTTAATGGCTAATATTATGTATCAAAAAAAAAAAGAAAACTTAATAATTAAAACACATTTTGGTATTTAAGTCCAGCTAAAGATCTGTCTAAATGTGCTTATGTGTGCGTATGTGTGAGTGTATGTGCATGTGTGTGTGTGTGTGTGTGTGTGTTGTGTACATATGTGGAATCTAAAGTCAGTTGGCCATAAAAAGTTTACTTTACTACAGGAAAATAAGCAAAAAAACAACAAAAAACTGATAACATAATTTTATAATAAATTCTAAAAACAAAAAAAAAACAGATACGAAAATTAATTTCCTATTAATGTATTTTATATGAAAAATTGTAGATTTTTTTTTTTTTTTGGTAAAAAGAAATACTGAATTGTGCGCACAATTCCTCGACATATGCCTAGAAAATCAAGCAGCAAATTATTCTAAACAAAAACAAATGCAAGAAAATTCCAAATAACAAACAAAAAACTAATTAAAAAATAAAAATAAAACAAAAGCCAAACAAATTCTTAAATACATCAATTTATATGCAGCAAAATACAACAAGAATTTTATATATGCAAAACTAGAGAAAATGAGAAAAATGAGAAAAATGAAGCTACAAAAATCGATTAGCAGAAGCGACAAAATTTACAAAAAATTAATGTTGAAAAATAAAGAAAAAAAAAAAACACAAAAACAATTTACCATATGTTATAAAAATGTATATGTTATAGTATAAGCTAATAGCTGAGTAATGCACAAAACAAACATATACTATGCTTAAAAAACCTAACTATTAAAAGAGATATAAACAAAAAGAAAAACAAACAAAAAACATAAAAAACAAACTAAATGCAAAAACAAGCTCCCTAAAGATAGTGAAGAGAAGAGTAAAAGTAGAAGAAGAAGAAGGAGAAGTGAAAAGAAAACTGGATGCAGAGAATATTTAGTAAACGATTAATATTTAAGGCACTATACATACATACAAGCTATACATATAATGAATATTTATTTTATTTGTACATTTTACTATAATTAAATAAACTGAGTAGTCGTTGGTGAATGATGCCGCGTCGGGGCTTGACGGTGTCTAGACCCCCCGACGCCGATGATGATGATGATGATGATGATGATGATGGCAGAACTTTATGTAATGTTTTTAGAATGTATGTTCCGTTAAAAACTACAAAATAAAAAAAAATCATATAATACTAAATATTAACCGAGACTCTATTTTCATATGCATACACACAAATATGTGTGTGTGTGTGTGTGTGTGTGTGTGTGCATGTGCGTGCGCGTGTGTGTGTGTGCGTTGAAATGAACGATGACGTGGACGACGACGACGACGACGATGCAGCCGTCGCCTAAATCGCTGCTGTCTGTCTGCCTATGTGTGTGTGTTTGTGCTTGTGCGTGTGTGTGTGTGTGTGTGTGTGTGTGTTGCTGTGCCAAATGGCTATGGCAAAATAAAACTAAAGCAGCTGTTTCCGGTATTTGATTGATAGTGAACTGGCAGTTTGTTTATCTCGCGCACACGGACCGACCGGAGACCCGCCTGCTGCTGCTCCAGCCACAGCCGCAGCCGCAGCCGCTGCCGCTGCCGCAGCCCCTGGCCATTTCTCTCTCACTCGATTATGCTGCACACGCATCACATGGCATGGATGGGCCAATCCAGTGGCAAACGACGCTGGTGCCGCTGCCGCCGCTGCTGCTGCTGCATTTCGCGGATGCTATTTGGGGCCGCTGTTCGGCGGCGCACTTATTTTTAAATTACTGAAAATGTTGCAAGCGCACACAAACATAAATACACACGCACACAGGCGTGCACACACACACACACACATTCAATTTAAATTTAACTGCAAAATATTTCACTCACACTGGAAGGGAGGCAGCATACAATACAATAACAACAGCAGCAATAACAACAACAACAACAACAACAGCAATTTCTTGCCTTGCGCTTTGTGCACTCTCCCACTCAATCTCCCACTCGCTCTCTCTCTCTCTTAGAACAGCTGTTTGCCTTGCAAGCTGAGCTTAGGCCTAGGCACGACACGTGCAAATTGTATGACAGCGGAGCAAAGAGTTTGTGTCTATTAGTTATTTGCATTTGCTGCTGCTGTTGTTGTTGTTGTTGTCGTTGTTGTTGCTGTTTCTGTTCTTGTTGTTAATTAATGCAAAGTGCAGTAACCGTTTTGCATAATTGACTGGCAAGCGACTACGGCTGCGACCCTCGTTGTGGGCACATTATTCAATCATAATTCGCGCGGTCAGTCAAACCAACCCAACGCAAATTTCAAACGCTCTTCACTTGAGCGAGTGTCTGTGTGTGTGTGTGTGTGCGCGAGTGTGTGTGTGTGTGTTAGTATGCGTGCATGTTTGTCGCCGCTGATAGCCCCACAGTTCGCCGGGTCACCTTTGCCTATGCAAAAAAAATGAGCAGAAAAAAAAACAACAACAAAATTTAACTGTAATCAGCGACTTTGCGGCACACTACACACCCAACAAACAAACTGAGATGGCGAACGGGTCTGATAAGCGCACGAGACCTGCCAATTCGCTTTAAACTGGTCTTTGCCTCATCGCTGTCCTCGCCTCTTGCTCTGCCTCTGCCGCTGCCGCTGCCACTGCCGCTGCCACTGTCGCTGTCTCCTATCTCTGTCGCTGTCGCTGATTGACACAGTTTGGGTCGCTTTCTTATATTGATGAATGGAAACCGAACTGAAACGTTGGCACAGCATTTTTTTTATTGAAGTGTGCTATATTTAACGAAGCGAGTAGATGGCATGCAAGTATTGCCATTTGAGTAACTGTATTGGCTCGCCTGCTGCTCTCTCAATAACCAAGCACACACACACACACACACACACACACACACACGCTCGCACGCACTGACAGCTCTAATGAATGAAGTTGATAAGAGACGCACAAAGTGAGCTGCTGCAACGGTTGCCAAGTGCCTTCCCATGGTAAATGGATTGAACGGGCCAGTTCGAATAACTGCAAATGCGCCTCTTTATTTGCCTGTGTGCGTGTGTGTGTGTGTGTGAAAATTGAGAGCTTTTGAAATTCGGCACCCAAAAGCTGAGATACTAACCGTAAATAATGCCCAATTGCAGCAGTAAACACAGATAAGTTCAGCTGCAGATTCATGAATATAAATATAAACAATTGGAATATTTAGAAAATAAATAAATCTCAAGTATATCTCAACAAATATATATACATACATATGTGTATTATGGACTGTTCGACCTTAATCCTATAGCAAATCTTTTGGAGGTCCAAATTTTAAAAGAGACAATTAGGGAATTTTGAGTGCATTTTGGAGTCGGAAGTTCAAGAAGTGCAGGAAGCGTGCAAATGTAAGGACGTTAGTCATAATGCAGGACTTAGAACATAGTAAGTAATCGCAAGTATATATTATCTGGCGAATACATTTACAAATTTAAATATTGTTTTTTTCTCAGGATTAAACGATCTTTGTTCTAGTCTTTGTTCTAGTTTACAATTTTACATAACATAAAATAACATAAAATAACATAATATAACATAACATAACATAAAATAACATAACATTAAATAACATAACATAACATAACATAACGCAACATAGTATAACATAACAAAACATAATCAATCAAGTTTCTATGTTATTTCTTCCATACAAAATGACAGCATCTGAGCCCATGCAATTGGCATAGATATTGCATCTTGCCTAGATATGCAGCTGCATATCCGTTATCGTTCGGCTATCGTTCAACTTTTGATCATTTCCGACAAGTTATACGCATTAGTTTGATAGCATCTTGCGTGGCATGCCCCAGTTGATATCGATGCATGCGCTTGCAACAAAATTACCGCTATTTGAGCTTCGGACGCTCCTCAGTGTCTGCTGGCTGAAGGTGCATCTCCACAGAGATTGGCCTTTGAAGCGAGCTGCTCTAATGAGCTTGAGACGGGAAGCGTTATCAGTGACACACACACACACACACAGGCGCACATATATACAACACACACACACACACAAGCACACACAGAGAGAGATATTCATATTAAAGAGCTTTGCCGTCATGCTGGAAGCTCCTGAATGACAGATCAATGAAATCATTATGAATTCGCATACGCATATCAACAGCAACCAGATTGCGTCTGAGCTCCGTGTGATCGTCATCCGATCTTATCCGGCGAAAAGAACAAAAAAAAAAAACAAAGAGTGCTCTAGTCGGCAGTGCTCGACTAGCATATACCCTGTGCCCGTCTGCTGTTATAAACATTCTAACTTTCTTCTATCACACTATAAGAAATACTTTCTTGAGTAACTCAGGTGTTTATTATCCGATTTTTATGAAATTGTCAGGGCTTAGATACAGCACATAAATGTGTGAGATAAATAAGATTTTGTACATAAATGAGATTTTGTACAGTTTTTGTAATCGATAAGTGAACTATTTAAAAATATTATGATTTCAGTATATTAAGATTTTTAAGAGCAATAAGATCTTTAATAAAGGATCTATAATTAAGGTCTATATACATATATATATATATATATGTTTAGCGGGAGAGATATGCTAGACAGCATAGCTCACATAATCTCCGAGTAATGCTTAAAAACCCTTGTTTTAAAATCTATATTTAAAGATATAGTAATTGAGGGCAGTAAAAGAAAAGAGAGGTACTCGTATGACAAGAAAATATGTTTTATATTGAAGTCTCTAGATCTAGAACTAGATCGAGTCTCAGTTGTAGATATTGACAGATATAGCTGAAGATACTCAGCCTGTTCTGGTATATATAGTATATATATATATTACCGTATGAAGTCGAGGCTGTCTCCTTCTGCTGTTACATACACTTACATTAAGCCATTATACCCTATTTCTTAGCCATTTAACAGGGTATAAAAACGCCAACTCACCTCGCCTGGCAAGAAACAGGTCTCCCAGACTCCTCTCTGTAGGCTCTGATTGATCCTGCGCCTGCGCCTGCGACTGGGTCTGGGCCCGTGCAGCGGAAGTCGTCTGCGGTTTTGTATGCATTGCCCGTCGTTGCTCGTGCGTGTTTTTCGCCTGCTCGCTTTGATGTGCTTTCCGTGTCGCTGCAACAGGTGTAAACGAAATTCAACAAATACGCACATCCGTCCTGCAACGGAAGCACCTGTGCGCACACACACTCACAGGTGTACAAATGTGTGTGTGTGTGTGTGTGTGTATATTGGGGGGTTGGGGTTGGGTTTTGTGAATAACTCACGTGATTGTTTGATTGTCTCCTTGTTGTTGTTGTTGTTGGTTCGTCATTTCGGCAGTTAAATTTGTTTTTATTGTCATGTTGGCTCTGGGGGCTGTTGTCGTTGTCGTTGCTGTTGTTGTTGCTGTTGTTGTTGCTGTTGCTGTCGTTGTCCATGTCCCGAGTCCGAGTGCGACAAATTCATTTGACACTTTGTGCGGCTGCCTTATCGCTGGCGTTGTTCAATTTTCAAACTTGGAAACTTGTTTCGGCTGGAGATGGAGATGGGTTTGGGCTTGGGCGGAGGTCGGATCTTGGATCTTGTCGGTTTGTTTGCCTTGTTGTCTATGTTGCTGCGAGTATATTGCGGTTGCTGTTGCTGTTGCTGTTGCTTCGACTCGAAGCACATAATTACCGCGGCGCGTATTTAATCCGACAAATGGTTTCAACCTTACTTGAACTTTGGCTATGGGCCATGCTCGACAGCAGCAACAACAGCAACAACAACAACAACAACATGTGCAACATAAACAACTTGACTGTTGTTGTTGTTGTTGTTGTTGCTTTAAGCACTTTCGCGTTTCTAATAACTCATGACAGCCGCTTGAAGCCAAAAGCTTTTCTGCGGTTACATTGTAATAAACCTTGACAAGCATCGTGTGGCAATTGGGATGGGGGTGGGGGGTGGTGGGAGGGGTGAGGTGGCAACTGATGAGCATTGTTCCTGATGATGTCAAGTGTCTAACAAAGCCATCATCTGACAATCAAACACAGTCGAAACCCGGGCACGTTGACGTAATACTCCAAAGCAATCCAAATTTGCGGGCACCCAAAATACAAACATGCATATTCCATAATCCAAGGCCATTAATCAACTGTTTAAATGGGTTTTGTAAAGATTTAAAACAGAACTGATTTTGATTTGGAATAACATAAGCTTTATTTTCTTTTCAACTAAATTTTAAACATTTATAACAGAAAATGATGATCTTAATGTGGAATAAATAAATTTATTTTCGTTTTATTCTATGGTTCCTAAGTTCCTTATCATAAAAAGGACATGGACTTCCACTATGCTGGATTCTGTTTTTATTTTCTTAATTATTATTGGTTATCTGCATAAGTTTCTTATCGTTTTATTCTATTAGTCGAAGATTTCGGTAGTAAAAATTCCCAAGTTCTTTACCAAGAATTGGATCTATTCTGTTCTTTTCTATTCAATTCTTAATTATTATTGGGTATTATTTATTTTAATGTTTTATAATATTTCTAATTTATTAGAAACTTCAACGTTTCAATAATTTCTCGGCGCTTTTTGTGAATATTATGAATTCAGCTAAATGTCTAGCGTAATGCTCAGAGGAGTGCTAGGGAGTGCTAGGTGTACCCACAACTATACAAATGTATATATGTACATATGCACATAGAAATGTATGTGTAAGATATATGTATGTATATGTCCAAATACATATTTGCACTTCTAGCTGAAACTGCGCCGATACTTTATCTTTTCCGGCCATCTATCTGCATAAATATACGAGCACGAAGAGAAGCACACGCACACATTCACACTAGCACACACACACACATATGCACACATGCAGGCAGCGTCACGATCATCAGAATCAGCAGAATCAGAAGCATCGACATAGGAGCTGCCGCTGCTGCTGCTGCTGCTGCTGCCGCTGCTGCTGCTGCTGCACCCTCTCCACATGTTGCTTCATTCATCCCAAAACTGAATGCGCAGCAGCTGCCGGACTATGATAAATAAAGTAAAGTGCATTTCCGTCAAAACAAGTTTGTTCTATTAATATTTTCAATACTTCGAATTCAGACAGACGCGGCAACTTTCACTGCAGCCTCCGCTCGCGCAGATAACTAGAATTAAAAAAAAAAAAACAGCATATATATAACATATCTCTCGTTTTTTTTTTGGTGTGTGCAACATAATTTTAATTTGGCTGCTGCTGATCTCCCCCTAGAAATCTACAGCTGCCTAGCGGCATTTACAGTTATTTTTATTGGAGTCAAGCAGCGCGACAATTCATCCATCATTTTTTGTTATGATTTTGAATATCTCTCTCTTCGGTATCCTACACCCCCTCCCCCTCACTCTTTCACCCATCTCCCATCTGCCACTCTCTCGCTCACTTTTTCATGCTCTCTCCCTGTCTTTCTACGCTTGGCATGAGCATGTTGGCTCCCGGTCCCAGTCCCAGTCCCGGTCCCGGTCCCGGTCCCGGTCCCGGTCCCGGTCCCAGTCCCGACAGCGTCGTTCAACAGCATCCGGTAATTATGCGACACGCTGATTAAAATGCCTGGGACTTAGGTGGGTCTGGCCTGGCACTGCCAGACCGACCTCCAAGTGAAATCTTCGCCTGCATTAACGAGTTTTCCGTGACGCGTTCAGTTCATTTTTATGCTCTAGCAGAGGGTATGCTCAAATAGTCGTCAAGTATGTACACGCATTGAAGAAGAAGAAAGACGAATGTAAAAACAGCTTACTTTCTATCTTTATATATATAAGCATAAATTTAGCTGATTATAGAGTGTAAGCATATTACCATATAAATCATTAATTATATATTAATATTTAATAGTAGCGTATTTGCTTTTCGGCTTGTCGTTAACAGCTTTTCTTTCTTGTTTTCTTTTTTGTTGCTCCTCCTTCTTTCTTTTTCAAGCCCGCTGCTCTTATTCTTTTGCCTTCGCATTGCTTTGCTACACTTGATTTCCACACACACACACACACACACACACACACACACACACTCTCGGAGAGACTGCAACTTCTCCTGATACTGGCCATTAGGGATCAGGTTCTCTTAGGCGCGCGGCGCGCAGGTGGGCAGCGGACTTTTAGTTTTCTGCTGTTGTTGCTGCGCCTCGCCGCTTGCTTGGTTTTATCTGCAGCGTTGCAGTCGGCGTCAACGTCGACGCCGTCGTCGTCGTCGTCTTCCTCTTCATTGTTGTTCTTCTTCGCATTGCTGTTGTTGTTGTTGTTGTTGCTTTGTTGTGCTCCTCAGTCTGTTTCTTTCACTGTTTTTTCTGGCATTACGCTGCACACGGCATTCGTCCTCCAACAAAAAAAAGCGACAACAACAAACAGTATGCAGCTCGCTGCCACGCCCCATCCGTACGACCGGTGCAGCAAACCGCCCACCTTCACTCAAAGTCGCTGCAATTTAAAGGATTTTTCTTACAGCTATTGTTGTCGTTCTCGTTAATATTGCTGCTGCCTCCATTGAGCATACCCTGCCAGCCAATGGGGCGTATGTGCGTCTGTATGTATGCATGCATGCATATATATATGTATGCATGTGTACACACATGCAAGCTCGCATGCGATTAACGGAATTAAGAAGCTCTGAATCGTTTGGTAAGCGTTCCTTTTGTGAATGCATTTGTATTTGTATTTTTATTTGTGTGCATATGTATTCACATTATAATATACGCAGGCATATAAAAATGTAATAAAATATAATATATGAATGCTATATGTACGGTATAATACTATATTTTTATTATTAATTTTACGCCATAGGCGGACACCAGCTGAAGTTTATTCTAATTACAGGGTATATTGTAGTCTAGCATTTGGCCTTAAAAACCATATTCTTACTTGTTTTTTTTTTTTATCGTATTTCTTCTAGCCCATCGTCGTTGTGTGTGGCTTGTTGTTGTTGTTGTTGGCTTGTCTCGTTTATTGATCGTGTTGCTGTGCACACACATCGCCACACACACACACACGCGACGCACACGCACAGTTGCAGTTACATACGCAATTCAATGAAGAAATGCTCCAAGTCCAAGTCAATGACCCGGAAATTGTGTCTAAAAAAGCAGCAACAACAACAACAGCCAGCAGAAGCAGCAGTCACGCAGCCAGGCAACAGCAACAACGACAACAACAACAACAACAACAACAACAACAGCAACAACAACAACAACAGCATCACATTGACGACTTCAGTATAAAACTTTTACCTATTCAGCAGCGCATGCGGCTGCGCCAACTGCACTGCGCCGCAGTCCAATGAACCAGCCACGCATTTGCAGCCCGCAGCTTTTGCCAGAGCTGCGATTGCAACAGCAACAACAACAACAACCACAGCACGCGTCGATAACTCGCGACAACTGAGCAACAACAACAACAACAACAACAACAACGAGAACAACAACAAGAACAACAACTGCAACAAAGTCGACTTCGACAATCAAAATCAACGCAATTAATGCTCATCCGGCTGGCAAAGCGCAGCTCCACAGTGAGCCCTTGGCATGTTGAACAGTTTTCATAGCCGCCAGGGTTGCCAGGTCACATGTCTAATATGCATATATAACATATTGTGCATATGTCGCCGCCGTCTCTATGATATATGTATATACATATATATGCTTTGATCAATTTTTATTGCATAAAATGTATATCGAAAAAAATTGAGCACAAAAGTTCAGGGCCAGCGGGCATGTCGTCCCAATCGAACCGCAGTGGCAATCCCCTTACTTATAATGAGAATTTATGTGCTGACACGATGCACACAACATTTGTAACGTGCAAGAAGAAGAATATGCAAGCTGCAATTACACTGCGCTACAAATTTATCTATCATACTCGAGCATATAACAAATGTATCTAATACGTATGCAGATTTTTGAAAATTAATCAATCTGTTAACTTAACAAAAGCTGAAAAAAATCTTGCCAAATAATTGCTTAATTTCAATAAGTTGGGTTATGTTTGGTTATGTTATGTTATGTTATGTTATGTTATGTTAAGTGAGGTTAGGTTCACACCTTCCGCCAGCTTCAAGTGTAATTCTTAGAGTTTTTTAAAAAGTAATCATTAATTCAATCAAATTCAACTCATAAAACAAAATTAATCTTTAATTTTTCTACTATTTATTTTCCAGATAGATCTTCTGACCATCCCCCATTGCCAGTGCTGCCCATTGCAATGCAGAACGCATCTAATTTTCGACAGCAGCAAGTGCCACACACACACACACACACGCACGCACACAATTATGAATCACTTGCATTTTGACGGCGGGTCAAAGTTGCCGCAAGTCTCACGACACAATTCCGGCGTGCCCCCAAGACAAACTGCGGCAGATGCGTCGTAGAAACCAGGCCGCCGCCTGCAATATGGAACAGGGCAACCGGAGATCTCTTGGGAATCGCCCAGAGCAATATCTATATATATAGTATATATATTTACAAGGAACTTTTCGCTGGCGCTGCTTTTATTTTCGCATTTAATGCAATTAACCTCAAACTAAATGGCAATCACTTTAATTTGTTTTAATTAAGCTTTATATGCCTACATGTGCGCCAGCTGGAGGGAGGGGTGGGCAGGGCTGCGAACAGGGGAGGCATTCCAAAAACAACGCCTACGTTGGCTTCTTAATTACAACGTGTGAGGGAGAGAGACTAAGAGAGAGAGAGAGAGAGAGTGCGTTCTATCCTGCTTGATAACCGTGAAATAATATTACAGAGAGAGTACGCACTGTGTCCAAGAGAGAGAGAGAGAGAGAGAGAGAGAGGAGACAACATTCCCGAGAGGAAACGCACTGTGTTAAAGATATGAGGAAAGAGCGAGAGAGAGAGAGAGTGAGATGGAGATGGAGAGTTCGTTTTATTCTGCTCAACTCCCACACAGAATTGGAGATAATATTCCAGGTGGATACGCACTATGAGCATGTGTGAGAGAGAGAGAGAGAGATGGTGCTCTCTATCCACCCTGTAAGAGTTGGAGATAACATACGAGAAGAGGATGCGCATTGAGTGCGCACAAAGTGGATCCTTGACATGTTCACGGAATCGAGCACAAAAGGAGCCCGGAACGCATGCGCATGCGCGCGCACAGAGCACTCGCTACTTAAGGAACGCTTAACGGATGTTTCTCTGGGCACTTGTAACATAAACGGCCGACATTTGTTTCCTGCAGATCTGGCTTGGGCCCGAGCCCTAGCAACAGCCACGCCAGCCACTCTTGAGGCGCGTACGTGCCCAGATGCGTGGGAATGATGTGGGACAAAGAACGAGGGCGGCAACAGTCACGGCAAGGGAAGGGGGAAGGCCAGGGGAGGGCCGTGCTTGAGACTGGACTCAAAGCGGGTATGCTCGGTCGAAATTTGACACTTCTTAATGCGCCAAATTATATGCGGCGACAGCAATCAGAGGGTATTCAGCGCATATATCCATATATATATATATGTATATACATATATAAATATATATTTACAATACTCACTAAATTGAATATATCGACAGGGCCTCGGGTCCTGCCAGCTTTTAAAAAAAAATACGCAAACGAAACGATGTGAAATTTATGAATGTGTACGATTACACGAGCATTTTCCACTGCCATTCCGTTCCGTTCGGTATTCGCCACGAAACGTGGGGAGGGGGAATTGCCGAAGGGGGGGGAACGAATGAACACGCGATCTGCAATCTGTGAAGGATCACGTCTGGAATGTGGCTTAAATTATGACTTAAATGGCGTTGGCAGTTTATGTGGCTGCCGTGTGCTGCGCCCAATGATCATTAACTCGGCTCATCATGACGATCGTGCTGCTTGCTGCCGCTGCCCGCTGCCCGCTGCTTGCTGCGCTGCCCGCTGCCCGCTGCTGAGTAGCGGAAACGACGCACTCCAGAGAACTTGACTTCAAGCTGCGTCTCGTTGGCTTTCTTTCTCAATGCTGTTTCGCCCATTCTTAAGAGGTTCAACTCCAATTTGGACTCAAACTCGGTCGCCGCTTTTTATGACTGCCTCTCGAGTTGTTTTTATTGTTGTTCTTGTTGTTGTTGTTGCTGTAAACTGGCTGCCTGAGTTTTGCTTTATTTGGTTAGCTGACGATAAATTTTGCACAGTCGCACATTCTTAGTTACATCCTTCACAAGGTCATGCGAGTGCGCACAGCACACACATACACACACACACACATGCATGTTTGTGTGTGTGTGTATGTATGCATGCTGCTGTTGTTGTTGTTGTTGTTGCATTTAAGCCAAGTAATCTTTAAGCAAATAATTGTAGTTGGTATGCGGTTTCTGTTTGACTGGCCTCTCTGGCCGCTCTCTGCCCCTCTGCCCGCCCGCTGTCATCATTTGTACACATCGGGCTGCTGCTTTATGTTTGCACAAATTGTTAGCGACTGCCGCAGCCGAGATACAGTTTGTTTTGCTTGTTGGTTCTTTTATTTTTAATATTTTTTTCTCCAAGCTTTGCTTCGCAGCATTTTCGAAAATATCATATCTTCATGTGTGTGTGTGTGTTTCTCTGAGTGTGTAATGCAGGGCTGCAACTGGCCTCTGTTTCGAGCTCGAATTCGAATTTGATTTTGCTACGACTAGCAAGTAGAAGCTCTTGCCAGGCAGTTGACAGTGTGCACCCACTTCTTGTCAATGTTACCATATCTTTTTTATACTCTAACTATTCCACGTGTCAGCTGCTTGTCTCTCTGCCTTTGGCTTTGCCGGCGTGTGGGGTGTTAATAAGATATCAAATACGCATGTGGGCAAACTTTGAGGCAACCCAACCAGACTCTGGGCACACAAAATCTCAGCCACAGTATGCTGCGCTGCCGGAAAAGTGCAAGAAAAGCTAGCTACACTAAACAGCAAAAGTTTAAATTTAAAATATAAGTTAGAAAATAAATAAAAGTGTATATTTATAATACTATTTCTATACATATAACTAACGAATTTACTTTAAATCATTTCTACCAAGATATAAGGTATTTGTATGCGGCATGCCCTACACGCACGCTGCTTACAGGGTATACGCAACGGCAGCTGCCAAAAGCACGACAACAAACGCCGAATGTAGCTTAAGGTTTTGTTTATTTTCGGACGGCAGCGCAGATTAAACAAGTAGGAATACCCGACTGAAACAAGTCGAAAATCAAATACGCTACACCTAAAATTAAAAGGCAACGATTTACACCTCTCAAAAAAGGTTAGAATATGGCATAGAAATCTATATAAAAAAACATACTTATAATAGATAAAATATAACTTTAACAATAAGTACAGGGCATCCGTCTGTCGAAAACATCCAATTGATTTGGCTCTTATTTGATTTTAAG
>JAWNPB010000285.1:600000-810679 GCA_035045355.1 Drosophila lacicola | reverse complement strand
ACTATCAAACATTTTGGCTTGTGACAATATTATTTTCTATAAGAATACAAATATTTGTGTACGTATGTATATTATTGCTTGTTTTTAAATGTTTGTATACAAAACACTGAATAATGAGTTACTTGGTACTTATCGATATATTGTTGAACTTTATGTTTAGAAGTTTAAAGTCGGCTTTTTATTTACGCAAGTTAAACTTAACTAGTTCTGCTTACACAAATGAATTTTATTTGATTTTGTATAAATATGCCAACGATTGATTTGTTTTTGCCGGTAAAGTTTCAAAAGTGTTTTTTCCGTTATCGGTGAAAGCGACGGATAGGAAAAATACTGCCCTTTACCCATTCCTGCTGTTATTCAACACTAAAATATCGATATTATCGTTGTAGCCCTAGATTGCGGCGTCGTTTGAAAGCAACTGTAAACTATTACCAATACAAGCATAATGCCAAAACGAGAGGCATAAAAGAAAACTGAATAACAGGCACGAGCAATTATTAAGTGAAATTAGTCAAATAGTAAAATTCACATAGCCATATTTTTAACGCTAAGGCTCGGCTGCTTACAAGTGTTGCACAGATAAAAGGTAAGCGTGCCTAAATTGTTAATAAGACAACAACCAGCATACTTTCGTGCTTGGACTCCTTAGATCATGACGTTACCGCGTTCCGAGACGCCATTGCGCCGCTCTGCAGTGGGCAGCCACCGGGAGAGTATGCTGCGTGACGACCATGGTGAACGACGATGAGGCGGAACGTCGCGAGGCACGACGCCGCACGCTGCTGCAGCAGCAAACCCGACCCCGAGACAGCAGCGTTCTGGAGTCCATCGAAGAAAACGAAACCATACGCAAATGCCTAGAGATCTACAATGGTAACAAGCTGAGCCGTGACAATGCCTGGAGCCTGTCGTTGATCGATACGCTATCTAGTCTGCTGGATCGACATCACAAGACGCTGAGCAACTTTAAGGTAAGTTAAGAGGTTTATGTTGAATCCAATTATAATGCTGGTTACCTTTTAGATGGCTGGCTCATCATTGGAGGCTTCCTCAAAGGTGTATGGCCTGCGCGTGGATTCAATTTATCTGGATGCTATGCGCATGTCTGCCGGACTTAGTGCGCGCACGCTCACTGAGAAGCAGCTAAATGCAGCCGCCGACCGCGATGAGAGCATTGCGGACCAGGCAGAAGGCGGCGCTGCCAATGATATTGAAGCAGCTCCAGGCGCGGCGCCAAAGGCTAAGAAACGCACACGCAAAGCCGTCTCTACGGTGACAAAGAATAAGGAGACGCTGAATGCACGTTTAGATACGGCGCCTTTGCAGGATCCGGTATTTGGTAAACTAAACTCTACGGTGGGCTCAATAAACGCCTCCAATCGGCTCATGCACAACATATTACCAACGGTGGACTCTGAGCTGCGGCTGCGTACAAACTATCGTTTCTGGCAAGATCAAAAGCTGCCAGAAGAGGTGCAAGACTATACGATAGTGGACAGTGATATAAAGAATTTGGATACACAGACGCTGGTCAGCGCCGAGTGGGCCAAGAAGTTGCGGGGCTATGATCAACAACTAAAGCTACGACCTCTGCACACGGGCTACATTATAACCGATGCGCCCAACCCGATCAATACCAACGATCCAGCAGCTGCGAATTTAGAAGATAATAACGATATGGGTGTGGACAACGCTGATGATTTTTATGAGAATCCAAAAGAGCTATCCATGGCCTTTGACATCAATGCCGAGTGCGAACCAATGCCGGAGCTCGATGCGCCTTCGGTTACAGTTCTAGAGGTTGACTACAATGAGTTAGAGGAGCTAACAACTGAGGAGCGCACGACGTTGCAGCATTGTCGTGCCTTGCGCAAACAGCCAGTGTTGATTGAGGATCTGCGACCCGTGGACGGCAGCTCCAAGCTTGAGTACTCGTATCGGCCAATGGACCAAATCTCTCAGTTCTGGGCGGGACCATCGCATTGGAAGTTCAAGCGTACACGGGCACTTAGCACCCTTGGACACACCAATGCACAGGATAACGTAGCCGCAGGCGGCAGCGGCGGCACAGCAGCTGCGGCACGAACACGCCGTGCCGCCCTGCAGGCGGCGAAGCGACGCAGCAAGCCGCTGAACTTTGGCGAGTGCACGGAGAGTCTCTTCCAGACGCTCGATTCGAACACAAAACTGCGCAAGGCCAACCATCAAAAGCATTGGGATGCTCGCAAGCTCATGCTGCCCACCAAGTTCGAGTTTGAACCCAATTATTTCTATCGATACGATTATGCGCCCGGCATCAAAGTGAGTCGGCGATTTGGTGTGCAGGATGACGAAGACGACATGGATAGGGATACGAACACGGCTGCTGAGGATGCTGCCGATGATGTGGAACTCTTTGATAATGATCACTTTGAACCGGACACGCCTATTTCGCCAGGCGAAATGAATGTGAGCTCCATGAATTTGAGCGGGGAGCCGGGCGCCACGTTCTTGGCCGGTGAGCAAGCCACCTGCGGCAATCTGAGCCAAGGGAACACAACGATGCGCAATAACTGCAATGATACGGTACTCGAGATTGCCACCGATTTCGAGGGAGCACCAACGCAGGTGAGTGCGCAATAAATTTAGACCTTTAAAAAACGATTAGGAGATTTTCCCCTTTCTATGCATTAATGTTAACATATTTACATCTCTTTTCTGTGACAAAACATTACTAATTTCTGCTATAACTCCTTCTAAACAGGTCACCAAAGTAATTGTGCCTTTTGCGAAACGTGCCAAGGTTATTGACATGAAGAATCTCAAGCGCAGCTGCAATTCTCTGATACAAAAACAATTGCTAAGCAATGCCACCATGGAGGAGGAGAAAATACCCGCTCATGCGAAAGCGAAGGAGGAGCATTATGCCAAAGGCATGGCCACGTTTAAGGAGGTCTACGACAAGTTACCCAGCGTGCTGTCCACCAAAATGGCTGATTCGCTCTCACCCTCGGTGGCGCTTTATGCCGTGCTGCATTTGGCCAACGATATGAGATTGCGTCTCATACCACAAGACGATTTTGAGAACTTTACAATTAGACAAATATCGGAATAGCATAGAAAATGTATTTAGCTTTAGGAAAAAGAGTACAGTGAAGTCAATTTTCTTAATCACATGAAGCAGTATTCCCACAAACAAATCAGCCCACACTCCATACAAATGAACTGCTATAATTTCTTAATATTCGTAGTGCATTATGTTCGATATATATATATTCTTTTTAATGTTAAGATTGGTATATTTTTAAGATTTATAAAAAATCTAATTATAAGTGTCGAAAGTTCTCAAAATCTGTCGGTCGCTCACAAATATGGAATGTTTTTTGATAAGATAATTTAAGGTTGAATGTTTTAATTTTACAGTACCTTGGCTGAGGATCTGCAACTGAAAATTTTATTTAAGCTCAACATTTTATGCGCGCACTTTGTTGTTGCTCTGTTTTCCGCCTTTTGAAAACTTACGCATTAGTTTTGTCGGCCCGATGTTGACACAGACGAAGGAAACAAACAGCCATTGTTGCTCTCCGTGGCTTTGTTGTTCGCTGTTGTTATACCCTGTAAACATATTGTGTAATCGAGTTGTTGCAATTTATGTAGAGTGTCGATAAAGTGCCTGATCAAATAAAATGTTATTTTTAGTTATATTAAGGCTAACCAGTTTTCGTTATGTTGAATTGGGAAATTTTCACACATGGCTAGTTCCAGCGTATTTTAGAGTCGTTCATTAAATTCGACATTGCTTTTGTTGCCATTTGCATACGCTTCGCCCGTTTTCGCTCGCGTTTTAGACGCGCCTTCACACACTTCCATGTGTTTGTTGCTCTCCCAAGTTGTTGTATGTGTGTGTGTGTTTGTGTGTGCACTATCAAACATTTTGGCTTGTGACAATATTATTTTCTATAAGAATACAAATATTTGTGTACGTATATTATTGCTTGTTTTTAAATGTTTGTATACAAAACACTGAATAATGAGTTACTTGGTACTTATCGATATATTGTTGAACTTTATGTTTAGAAGTTTAAAGTCGGTTTTTATTTACGCAAGTCAAACTTAACTAGTTCTGCTTACACAAATGAATTTTATTTGATTTTGTATAAATATGCCAACGATTGATTTGTTTTTGCCGGTAAAGTTTCAAAAGTGTTTATTCCGTTATCGGTGAAAGCGACCGATAGGAAAAATACTGCCCTTTACCCATTCCTGCTGTTATTCAACACTAAAATATCGATATTATCGTTGTAGCCCTAGATTGCGGCGTCGTTTGAAAGCAACTGTAAACTATTACCAATACAAGCATAATGCCAAAACGAGAGGCATAAAAGAAAACTGAATAACAGGCACGAGCAATTATTAAGTGAAATTAGTCAAATAGTAAAATTCACATAGCCATATTTTTAACGCTAAGGCTCGGCTGCTTACAAGTGTTGCACAGATAAAAGGTAAGCGTGCCTAAATTGTTAATAAGACAACAACCAGCATACTTTCGTGCTTGGACTCCTTAGATCATGACTTTACCGCGTTCCGAGACGCCATTGCGCCGCTCTGCAGTGGGCAGCCACCGGGAGAGTATGCTGCGTGACCTAACGACCATGGTGAACGACGATGAGGCGGAACGTCGCGAGGCACGACGCCGCACGCTGCTGCAGCAGCAAACCCGACCCCGAGACAGCAGCGTTCTGGAGTCCATCGAAGAAAACGAAACCATACGCAAATGCCTAGAGATCTACAATGGTAACAAGCTGAGCCGTGACAATGCCTGGAGCCTGTCGTTGATCGATACGCTATCTAGTCTGCTGGATCGACATCACAAGACGCTGAGCAACTTTAAGGTAAGTTAAGAGGTTTATGTTGAATCCAATTATAATGCTGGTTACCTTTTAGATGGCTGGCTCATCATTGGAGGCTTCCTCAAAGGTGTATGGCCTGCGCGTGGATTCAATTTATCTGGATGCTATGCGCATGTCTGCCGGACTTAGTGCGCGCACGCTCACTGAGAAGCAGCTAAATGCAGCCGCCGACCGCGATGAGAGCATTGCGGACCAGGCAGAAGGCGGCGCTGCCAATGATATTGAAGCAGCTCCAGGCGCGGCGCCAAAGGCTAAGAAACGCACACGCAAAGCCGTCTCTACGGTGACAAAGAATAGGGAGACGCTGAATGCACGTTTAGATACGGCGCCTTTGCAGGATCCGGTATTTGGTAAACTAAACTCTACGGTGGGCTCAATAAACGCCTCCAATCGGCTCATGCACAACATATTGCCAACGGTGGACTCTGAGCTGCGGCTGCGTACAAACTATCGTTTCTGGCAAGATCAAAAGCTGCCAGAAGAGGTGCAAGACTATACGATAGTGGACAGTGATATAAAGAATTTGGATACACAGAAGCTGGTCAGCGCCGAGTGGGCCAAGAAGTTGCGGGGCTATGATCAACAACTAAAGCTACGACCTCTGCACACGGGCTACATTATAACCGATGCGCCCAACCCGATCAATACCAACGATCCAGCAGCTGCGAATTTAGAAGATAATAACGATATGGGTGTGGACAACGCTGATGATTTTTATGAGAATCCAAAAGAGCTATCCATGGCCTTTGACATCAATGCCGAGTGCGAACCAACGCCGGAGCTCGATGCGCCTTCGGTTACAGTTCTAGAGGTTGACTACAATGAGTTAGAGGAGCTAACAACTGAGGAGCGCACGACGTTGCAGCATTGTCGTGCCTTGCGCAAACAGCCAGTGTTGATTGAGGATCTGCGACCCGTGGACGGCAGCTCCAAGCTTGAGTACTCGTATCGGCCAATGGACCAAATCTCTCAGTTCTGGGCGGGACCATCGCATTGGAAGTTCAAGCGTACACGGGCACTTAGCACCCTTGGACACACCAATGCACAGGATAACGTAGCCGCAGGCGGCAGCGGCGGCACAGCAGCTGCGGCACGAACAAGCCGTGCCGCCCTGCAGGCGGCGAAGCGACGCAGCAAGCCGCTGAACTTTGGCGAGTGCACGGAGAGTCTCTTCCAGACGCTCGATTCGAACACAAAACTGCGCAAGGCCAACCATCAAAAGCATTGGGATGCTCGCAAGCTCATGCTGCCCACCAAGTTCGAGTTTGAACCCAATTATTTCTATCGATACGATTATGCGCCCGGCATCAAAGTGAGTCGGCGATTTGGTGTGCAGGATGACGAAGACGACATGGATAGGGATACGAACACGGCTGCTGACGATGCTGCCGATGATGTGGAACTCTTTGATAATGATCACTTTGAACCGGACACGCCTATTTCGCCAGGCGAAATGAATGTGAGCTCCATGAATTTGAGCGGGGAGCCGGGTGCCACGTTCTTGGCCGGTGAGCAAGCCACCTGCGGCAATCTGAGCCAAGGGAACACAACGATGCGCAATAACTGCAATGATACGGTACTCGAGATTGCCACCGATTTCGAGGGAGCACCAACGCAGGTGAGTGCGCAATAAATTTAGACCTTTAAAAAACGATTAGGAGATTTTCCCCTTTCTATACATTAATGTTAACATATTTACATCTCTTTTCTGCGACAAAACATTACTAATTTCTGCTATAACTCCTTCTAAACAGGTCACCAAAGTAATTGTGCCTTTTGCGAAGCGTGCCAAGGTAATTGACATGAAGAATCTCAAACGCAGCTGCAATTCTCTGATACAAAAACAATTGCTAAGCAATGCCACCATGGAGGAGGAGAAAATACCCGCTCATGCGAAAGCGAAGGAGGAGCATTATGCCAAAGGCATGGCCACGTTTAAGGAGGTCTACGACAAGTTACCCAGCGTGCTGTCCACCAAAATGGCTGATTCGCTCTCACCCTCGGTGGCGCTTTATGCCGTGCTGCATTTGGCCAACGATATGAGATTGCGTCTCATACCACAAGACGATTTTGAGAACTTTACAATTAGACAAATATCGGAATAGCATAGAAAATGTATTTAGCTTTAGGAAAAAGAGTACAGTGAAGTCAATTTTCTTAATCACATGAAGCAGTATTCCCACAAACAAATCAGCCCACACTCCATACAAATGAACTGCTATAATTTCTTAATATTCGTAGTGCATTATGTTCGATATATATATATTCTTTTTAATGTTAAGATTGGTATATTTTTAAGATTTATAAAAAATCTAATTATAAGTGTCGAAAGTTCTCAAAATCTGTCGGTCGCTCACAAATATTAAATGTTTTTTGATAAGATAATTTAAGGTTGAATGTTTTAATTTTACAGTACCTTGGCTGAGGATCTGCAACTGAAAATTTTATTTAAGCTCAACATTTTATGCGCGCACTTTGTTGTTGCTCTGTTTTCCGCCTTTTGAAAACTTACGCATTAGTTTTGTCGGCCCGATGTTGACACAGACGAAGGAAACAAACAGCCATTGTTGCTCTCCGTGGCTTTGTTGTTCGCTGTTGTTATACCCTGTAAACATATTGTGTAATCGAGTTGTTGCAATTTATGTAGAGTGTCGATAAAGTGCCTGATCAAATAAAATGTTATTTTTAGTTATATTAAGGCTAACCAGTTTTCGTTATGTTGAATTGGGAAATTTTCACACATGGCTAGTTCCAGCGTATCTTAGAGTCGTTCATTAAATTCGACATTGCTTTTGTTGCCATTTGCATACGCTTCGCCCGTTTTCGCTCGCGTTTTAGACGCGCCTTCACACACTTCCATGTGTTTGTTGCTCTCCCAAGTTGTTGTATGTGTGTGTGTGTTTGTGTGTGCACTATCAAACATTTTGGCTTGTGACAATATTATTTTCTATAAGAATACAAATATTTGTGTACGTATATTATTGCTTGTTTTTAAATGTTTGTATACAAAACACTGAATAATGAGTTACTTGGTACTTATCGATATATTGTTGAACTTTATGTTTAGAAGTTTAAAGTCGGTTTTTATTTACGCAAGTCAAACTTAACTAGTTCTGCTTACACAAATGAATTTTATTTGATTTTGTATAAATATGCCAACGATTGATTTGTTTTTGCCGGTAAAGTTTCAAAAGTGTTTTTTCCGTTATCGGTGAAAGCGACCGATAGGAAAAATACTAGTAGCCCTAGATTGCCGCGTCGTTTGAAAGCAACTGTAAACTATTACCAATACAAGCATAATGCCAAAACGAGAGGCATAAAAGAAAACTGAATAACAGGCACGAGCAATTATTAAGTGAAATTAGTCAAATAGTAAAATTCACATAGCCATATTTTTAACGCTAAGGCTCGGCTGCTTACAAGTGTTGCACAGATAAAAGGTAAGCGTGCCTAAATTGTTAATAAGACAACAACCAGCATACTTTCGTGCTTGGACTCCTTAGATCATGACTTTACCGCGTTCCGAGACGCCATTGCGCCGCTCTGCAGTGGGCAGCCACCGGGAGAGTATGCTGCGTGACCTAACGACCATGGTGAACGACGATGAGGCGGAACGTCGCGAGGCACGACGCCGCACGCTGCTGCAGCAGCAAACCCGACCCCGAGACAGCAGCGTTCTGGAGTCCATCGAAGAAAACGAAACCATACGCAAATGCCTAGAGATCTACAATGGTAACAAGCTGAGCCGTGACAATGCCTGGAGCCTGTCGTTGATCGATACGCTATCTAGTCTGCTGGATCGACATCACAAGACGCTGAGCAACTTTAAGGTAAGTTAAGAGGTTTATGTTGAATCCAATTATAATGCTGGTTACCTTTTAGATGGCTGGCTCATCATTGGAGGCTTCCTCAAAGGTGTATGGCCTGCGCGTGGATTCAATTTATCTGGATGCTATGCGCATGTCTGCCGGACTTAGTGCGCGCACGCTCACTGAGAAGCAGCTAAATGCAGCCGCCGACCGCGATGAGAGCATTGCGGACCAGGCAGAAGGCGGCGCTGCCAATGATATTGAAGCAGCTCCAGGCGCGGCGCCAAAGGCTAAGAAACGCACACGCAAAGCCGTCTCTACGGTGACAAAGAATAAGGAGACGCTGAATGCACGTTTAGATACGGCGCCTTTGCAGGATCCGGTATTTGGTAAACTAAACTCTACGGTGGGCTCAATAAACGCCTCCAATCGGCTCATGCACAACATATTGCCAACGGTGGACTCTGAGCTGCGGCTGCGTACAAACTATCGTTTCTGGCAAGATCAAAAGCTGCCAGAAGAGGTGCAAGACTATACGATAGTGGACAGTGATATAAAGAATTTGGATACACAGAGGCTGGTCAGCGCCGAGTGGGCCAAGAAGTTGCGGCGCTATGATCAACAACTAAAGCTACGACCTCTGCACACGGGCTACATTATAACCGATGCGCCCAACCCGATCAATACCAACGATCCAGCAGCTGCGAATTTAGAAGATAATAACGATATGGGTGTGGACAACGCTGATGATTTTTATGAGAATCCAAAAGAGCTATCCATGGCCTTTGACATCAATGCCGAGTGCGAACCAATGCCGGAGCTCGATGCGCCGGCGGCTACAGTTCTAGAGGTTGACTACAATGAGTTAGAGGAGCTAACAACTGAGGAGCGCACGACGTTGCAGCATTGTCGTGCCTTGCGCAAACAGCCAGTGTTGATTGAGGATCTGCGACCCGTGGACGGCAGCTCCAAGCTTGAGTACTCGTATCGGCCAATGGACCAAATCTCTCAGTTCTGGGCGGGACCATCGCATTGGAAGTTCAAGCGTACACGGGCACTTAGCACCCTTGGACACACCAATGCACAGGATAACGTAGCCGCAGGCGGCAGCGGCGGCACAGCAGCTGCGGCACGAATAAGCCGTGCCGCCCTGCAGGCGGCGAAGCGACGCAGCAAGCCGCTGAACTTTGGCGAGTGCACGGAGAGTCTCTTCCAGACGCTCGATTCGAACACAAAACTGCGCAAGGCCAACCATCAAAAGCATTGGGATGCTCGCAAGCTCATGCTGCCCACCAAGTTCGAGTTTGAACCCAATTATTTCTATCGATACGATTATGCGCCCGGCATCAAAGTGAGTCGGCGATTTGGTGTGCAGGATGACGAAGACGACATGGATAGGGATACGAACACGGCTGCTGACGATGCTGCCGATGATGTGGAACTCTTTGATAATGATCACTTTGAACCGGACACGCCTATTTCGCCAGGCGAAATGAATGTGAGCTCCATGAATTTGAGCGGGGAGCCGGGCGCCACGTTCTTGGCCGGTGAGCAAGCCACCTGCGGCAATCTGAGCCAAGGTAACACAACGATGCGCAATAACTGCAATGATACGGTACTCGAGATTGCCACCGATTTCGAGGGAGCACCAACGCAGGTGAGTGCGCAATAAATTTAGACCTTTAAAAAACGATTAGGAGATTTTCCCCTTTCTATGCATTAATGTTAACATATACATTTTTTCTCGACAAAACATTACTAATTTCTGCTATAACTCCTTCTAAACAGGTCACCAAAGTAATTGTGCCTTTTGCGAAACGTGCCAAGGTTATTGACATGAAGAATCTCAAGCGCAGCTGCAATTCTCTGATACAAAAACAATTGCTAAGCAATGCCACCATGGAGGAGGAGAAAATACCCGCTCATGCGAAAGCGAAGGAGGAGCATTATGCCAAAGGCATGGCCACGTTTAAGGAGGTCTACGACAAGTTACCCAGCGTGCTGTCCACCAAAATGGCTGATTCGCTCTCACCCTCGGTGGCGCTTTATGCCGTGCTGCATTTGGCCAACGATATGAGATTGCGTCTCATACCACAAGACGATTTTGAGAACTTTACAATAAGACAAATATCGGAATAGCATAGAAAATGTATTTAGCTTTAGGAAAAAGAGTACAGTGAAGTCAATTTTCTTAATCACATGAAGCAGTATTCCCACAAACAAATCAGCCCACACTCCATACAAATGAACTCCATACAAATGAATTTCTTAATATTCGTAGTGCATTATGTTCGATATATATATATTCTTTTTAATGTTAAGATTGGTATATTTTTAAGATTTATAAAAAATCTAATTATAAGTGTCGAAAGTTCTCAAAATCTGTCGGTCGCTCACAAATATGGAATGTTTTTTGATAAGATAATTTAAGGTTGAATGTTTTAATTTTACAGTACCTTGGCTGAGGATCTGCAACTGAAAATTTTATTTAAGCTCAACATTTTATGCGCGCACTTTGTTGTTGCTCTGTTTTCCGCCTTTTGAAAACTTACGCATTAGTTTTGTCGGCCCGATGTTGACACAGACGAAGGAAACAAACAGCCATTGTTGCTCTCCGTGGCTTTGTTGTTCGCTGTTGTTATACCCTGTAAACATATTGTGTAATCGAGTTGTTGCAATTTATGTAGAGTGTCGATAAAGTGCCTGATCAAATAAAATGTTATTTTTAGTTATATTAAGGCAAACCAGTTTTCGTTATGTTGAATTGGGAAATTTTCACACATGGCTAGTTCCAGCGTATCTTAGAGTCGTTCATTAAATTCGACATTGCTTTTGTTGCCATTTGCATACGCTTCGCCCGTTTTCGCTCGCGTTTTAGACGCGCCTTCACACACTTCCATGTGTTTGTTGCTCTCATCAAACATTTTGGCTTGTGACAATATTATTTTCTATAAGAATACAAATATTTGTGTACGTATATTATTGCTTGTTTTTAAATGTTTGTGTACAAAACACTGAATAATGAGTTACTTGGTACTTATCGATATATTGTTGAACTTTATGTTTAGAAGTTTAAAGTCGGTTTTTATTTACGCAAGTCAAACTTAACTAGTTCTGCTTACACAAATGAATTTTATTTGATTTTGTATAAATATGCCAACGATTGATTTGTTTTTGCCGGTAAAGTTTCAAAAGTGTTTTTTCCGTTATCGGTGAAAGCGACGGATAGGAAAAATACTGCCCTTTACCCATTCCTGCTGTTATTCAACACTAAAATATCGATATTATCGTTGTAGCCCTAGATTGCGGCGTCGTTTGAAAGCAACTGTAAACTATTACCAATACAAGCATAATGCCAAAACGAGAGGCATAAAAGAAAACTGAATAACAGGCACGAGCAATTATTAAGTGAAATTAGTCAAATAGTAAAATTCACATAGCCATATTTTTAACGCTAAGGCTCGGCTGCTTACAAGTGTTGCACAGATAAAAGGTAAGCGTGCCTAAATTGTTAATAAGACAACAACCAGCATACTTTCGTGCTTGGACTCCTTAGATCATGACTTTACCGCGTTCCGAGACGCCATTGCGCCGCTCTGCAGTGGGCAGCCACCGGGAGAGTATGCTGCGTGACCTAACGACCATGGTGAACGACGATGAGGCGGAACGTCGCGAGGCACGACGCCGCACGCTGCTGCAGCAGCAAACCCGACCCCGAGACAGCAGCGTTCTGGAGTCCATCGAAGAAAACGAAACCATACGCAAATGCCTAGAGATCTACAATGGTAACAAGCTGAGCCGTGACAATGCCTGGAGCCTGTCGTTGATCGATACGCTATCTAGTCTGCTGGATCGACATCACAAGACGCTGAGCAACTTTAAGGTAAGTTAAGAGGTTTATGTTGAATCCAATTATAATGCTGGTTACCTTTTAGATGGCTGGCTCATCATTGGAGGCTTCCTCAAAGGTGTATGGCCTGCGCGTGGATTCAATTTATCTGGATGCTATGCGCATGTCTGCCGGACTTAGTGCGCGCACGCTCACTGAGAAGCAGCTAAATGCAGCCGCCGACCGCGATAAGAGCATTGCGGACCAGGCAGAAGGCGGCGCTGCCAATGATATTGAAGCAGCTCCAGGCGCGGCGCCAAAGGCTAAGAAACGCACACGCAAAGCCGTCTCTACGGTGACAAAGAATAAGGAGACGCTGAATGCACGTTTAGATACGGCGCCTTTGCAGGATCCGGTATTTGGTAAACTAAACTCTACGGTGGGCTCAATAAACGCCTCCAATCGGCTCATGCACAACATATTGCCAACGGTGGACTCTGAGCTGCGGCTGCGTACAAACTATCGTTTCTGGCAAGATCAAAAGCTGCCAGAAGAGGTGCAAGACTATACGATAGTGGACAGTGATATAAAGAATTTGGATACACAGAGGCTGGTCAGCGCCGAGTGGGCCAAGAAGTTGCGGCGCTATGATCAACAACTAAAGCTACGACCTCTGCACACGGGCTACATTATAACCGATGCGCCCAACCCGATCAATACCAACGATCCAGCAGCTGCGAATTTAGAAGATAATAACGATATGGGTGTGGACAACGCTGATGATTTTTATGAGAATCCAAAAGAGCTATCCATGGCCTTTGACATCAATGCCGAGTGCGAACCAATGCCGGAGCTCGATGCGCCGGCGGCTACAGTTCTAGAGGTTGACTACAATGAGTTAGAGGAGCTAACAACTGAGGAGCGCACGACGTTGCAGCATTGTCGTGCCTTGCGCAAACAGCCAGTGTTGATTGAGGATCTGCGACCCGTGGACGGCAGCTCCAAGCTTGAGTACTCGTATCGGCCAATGGACCAAATCTCTCAGTTCTGGGCGGGACCATCGCATTGGAAGTTCAAGCGTACACGGGCACTTAGCACCCTTGGACACACCAATGCACAGGATAACGTAGCCGCAGGCGGCAGCGGCGGCACAGCAGCTGCGGCACGAACAAGCCGTGCCGCCCTGCAGGCGGCGAAGCGACGCAGCAAGCCGCTGAACTTTGGCGAGTGCACGGAGAGTCTCTTCCAGACGCTCGATTCGAACACAAAACTGCGCAAGGCCAACCATCAAAAGCATTGGGATGCTCGCAAGCTCATGCTGCCCACCAAGTTCGAGTTTGAACCCAATTATTTCTATCGATACGATTATGCGCCCAGCATCAAAGTGAGTCGGCGATTTGGTGTGCAGGATGACGAAGACGACATGGATAGGGATACGAACACGGCTGCTGACGATGCTGCCGATGATGTGGAACTCTTTGATAATGATCACTTTGAACCGGACACGCCTATTTCGCCAGGCGAAATGAATGTGAGCTCCATGAATTTGAGCGGGGAGCCGGGCGCCACGTTCTTGGCCGGTGAGCAAGCCACCTGCGGCAATCTGAGCCAAGGTAACACAACGATGCGCAATAACTGCAATGATACGGTACTCGAGATTGCCACCGATTTCGAGGGAGCACCAACGCAGGTGAGTGCGCAATAAATTTAGACCTTTAAAAAACGATTAGGAGATTTTCCCCTTTCTATGCATTAATGTTAACATATTACATCTCTTTTCTGTGACAAAACATTACTAATTTCTGCTATTACTCCTTCTAAACAGGTCACCAAAGTAATTGTGCCTTTTGCGAAACGTGCCAAGGTAATTGACATGAAGAATCTCAAGCGCAGCTGCAATTCTCTGATACAAAAACAATTGCTAAGCAATGCCACCATGGAGGAGGAGAAAATACCCGCTCATGCGAAAGCGAAGGAGGAGCATTATGCCAAAGGCATGGCCACGTTTAAGGAGGTCTACGACAAGTTACCCAGCGTGCTGTCCACCAAAATGGCTGATTCGCTCTCACCCTCGGTGGCGCTTTATGCCGTGCTGCATTTGGCCAACGATATGAGATTGCGTCTCATACCACAAGACGATTTTGAGAACTTTACAATAAGACAAATATCGGAATAGCATAGAAAATGTATTTAGCTTTAGGAAAAAGAGTACAGTGAAGTCAATTTTCTTAATCACATGAAGCAGTATTCCCACAAACAAATCAGCCCACACTCCATACAAATGAACTCCATACAAATGAATTTCTTAATATTCGTAGTGCATTATGTTCGATATATATATATTCTTTTTAATGTTAAGATTGGTATATTTTTAAGATTTATAAAAAATCTAATTATAAGTGTCGAAAGTTCTCAAAATCTGTCGGTCGCTCACAAATATGGAATGTTTTTTGATAAGATAATTTAAGGTTGAATGTTTTAATTTTACAGTACCTTGGCTGAGGATCTGCAACTGAAAATTTTATTTAAGCTCAACATTTTATGCGCGCACTTTGTTGTTGCTCTGTTTTCCGCCTTTTGAAAACTTACGCATTAGTTTTGTCGGCCCGATGTTGACACAGACGAAGGAAACAAACAGCCATTGTTGCTCTCCGTGGCTTTGTTGTTCGCTGTTGTTATACCCTGTAAACATATTGTGTAATCGAGTTGTTGCAATTTATGTAGAGTGTCGATAAAGTGCCTGATCAAATAAAATGTTATTTTTAGTTATATTAAGGCAAACCAGTTTTCGTTATGTTGAATTGGGAAATTTTCACACATGGCTAGTTCCAGCGTATCTTAGAGTCGTTCATTAAATTCGACATTGCTTTTGTTGCCATTTGCATACGCTTCGCCCGTTTTCGCTCGCGTTTTAGACGCGCCTTCACACACTTCCATGTGTTTGTTGCTCTCCCAAGTTGTTGTATGTGTGTTTTTTTTTTTTTTTTTTTTTTTTTTTTGTATAGGAGGGAAAAGCATTAAAAGCCGAAAAGTGTGGGACTTGCACCCACTAAAAACCCACCTACTCTCCGTATCCCTCTCATGGCACCACCGATGGGTATCACTTCACGAGGGGGAGATGGCATGAAAGCCTCAGCTAGATTCTCATCTATGATTGACGATTGCACTGTCGTTCAGCGCGACGCAAGGATTTGATTATCACTGCCGCTGTGGTGCTAATAGCAATCCAATTGTTTTGCGAGCTTAGTAGGATATCTAGTAAGTCGTTGACTATAAAAGGTCTCCCAATAATTTGACTAAGCTCTTCCCGTTCAGCAGAGAATCTTGGACAGACGAAAAAGACATGTTCAGCGTCTTCTGGGGCCCGCGCACAGTGTGTGCAGAACGGGTCCGTCTCGTGTTTAAACCTATATAGATAGGATTTAAAGCACCCGTGTCCCGTCAGTAATTGAGTCAGGTAGAAGTCGGTCTGACCGTGCTTCCTACTCACCCAAGGCCGTATGTCCGGGATCAGCGATCGTGTCCAGCTGCCATTGGTGGTAGTTCTCCACCTCGCCTGCCATTCTTCCATGGTTTCAGCCCGCCTTACAGTTTGGGAGCTGTTGCTCCTCGTCTCCATTGCCAGGAGATCTAGTGGGATCATTCCGGCCAGTACTAGTGCTGCATCCTCGGAGACAGTACGGTAAGAGCTGATACATCGTAGCGCGCACCTGCGGTATGCAGCCTTGCTGCTTCGGCCGTACGCTGGTATCCTCAGTGCCGGCGCCCAGACTTTTGCTGCATACAGTATGATTGACCTGACCACACTTGCTATCAACCACCTGCTCTTCTGCCGCGGGCCCGCATTATTAGCCATCATCCTGGCTATTGCATTCGCGGCTTTCGCCGCCTTTCCCCCGACGAACTCCAGGTGGTGCTTGAACGTAAGCCGATGGTCCAGCATTACTCCCAAGTATCTGATGGCTGGCTTCGAGTGTATGGGACAGTTGTCGACGCGTATTGTGGCTGTCTCCACTACCTTACGGCTGCTGACCAGTACTGCCTCCGTCTTGTGGGCAGCCAGTGTTAAGCCATTGGACGCGAGCCAGTTCACCACCTGTCGGATAGCGATGTTTGTTTTCTCCTCCACAGCCGGCAGCTCCTTGCTGACCGTAACCACCGCAATGTCGTCCGCAAAGCCAATGATGTGAGTGCCTGCAGGGATGTTCAAACAGAGAACTGCGTCGTACATCACGTTCCATAGTGTAGGTCCCAGGACTGATCCTTGTGGAACGCCGCCAGTTATGGTGTGCTGCCGCTGTCCTGCGGCGGTGTCATACAAGAGCACACGATTGGAGAAATAGTCCGTAATCAGGCTTATCAGGTACTCGGATATCTGGAGTCCCTGAAGCGCGCGTATGATACTCATCCAGCTGGCTGCATTGAACGCGTTCTTTACGTCCAGGGTCGTAATGAGGCAGTATTTTTTGCTACCATTCCGCCATCGGGACCCCTCGATGGCTTGTGTGGCGATGCCCACAACATGGCTGATAGCTTGGGCAGTGCTGCGCTTTTTCCGGAATCCAAACTGGTACTCAGATAGCCCTTGCCGTTCTTCTAGTTCGTCTTGCAGTCTGTTACATATGATGCGCTCGAACAGTTTGCCAACCACGTCGAGCATGCACAGTGGCCTGTATGCGGACGGGTCCTCTGGTGGCTTGTCGCCTTTTGGGAGCAACACCAGTCTCTGGCGTTTCCACCTTGTAGGAAAGCGGCGATCCTCCATGCACTTATTAAATAGCGCTGCATAGACTGCTGGTTGCTTGGCCACTATTAGCTTCAGAGCTTTTGTCGGGATCCCGTCAGGTCCTGGGGCTTTATTTGGCTGTATCCGCGCAAGAGCCTGTAGCACCTCCTCTGCGCCCGTCCATTTTACCGTCGACGTTCCGGCGTACGTGGTGGTTATGTGCAGCGTTGGTTGCGAGGGGAAGAGCGTGGTGACAATTGCCCTTAGCTGGACCTCGTTTGTGGGCATTGGCATCCTGCACATTCTTCCCATGACCAATTTGTAGGCTGTACCAAAGGGTTGCGCGTCGGCTTCAGCGCATAGGCTCTTCCACGCGGCGTCCTTGCTGCGATTGATAGCCTTCTTAAGTGCGGCCCTCTTCGCTCTGTAGGCTTCCTGCATTTCCTGGCAATTGCTTCTCCTGTGGGCCCGTTGGTAGCGTCTTCTGGCTATGTGGCATTCTCTCCTGGCCATCTCTATTTCATGGTTCCACCAGTGAACAGGTCTGCGCCCGTTTATCCGCCTTCTCTTTTTAAGCATGGATGCGTTGCATGCCTCCTCTACCGTTCTTCCTAGGTAATTTGCCCAGTGGTCAGCATCTCCATCGGCTGGGAGTTGCATGCTCTCGACCATTAGCAACAGCTCTTCTGGGCTGAGCGTATCTTGGCTCCATGTGCCACGCTGGTGGTATTGGTCCTTGTGCTGGTCGGCGAAGTGACTTATTATCGCATGGTGGTCGCTGTGTGTGTATAAGTCGGACACCATCCAGGACGCGCGTCTCGCCAGACATGGGCTAGCAAATGTCAAGTCGATGATTGATCCTCTGCCTGCTTTGTTGAAGGTTTGCCTGTTACCAACGTTGAGAAGCGACACGTTGAGAGTTGCAAACGCGTCTAGCAGGATACGCCCACGTTGACTTGTTTTGCTGCTTCCCCATTCAACTGCCCACGCATTGAAATCGCCCGCTATGATTACGGGTGAACGGGTTCTTGCGTCGTCCGTAATGTTGTCGAGTATGTTGGCGAACTCGCTGATTTCTACACTGGGTGCAATATAGCAGCTATATATATAGACTCCGCAACACTTGGCTCTGGTATATCCGGTTGCCGCTTTCCTGTCTGTAAGTTGCGCTGGTGGGCTTCCGCAGCTCCAAATTGCTGCACCACCGCCATTGCTCTGGGTCCAGATGCCTTCATGTTTGGGCTGGTATGGCTCACTGACGATGGCGAAGTCAGTTTTTTCTTCCCGAGTGGTTTGGTCGAGTAGGTCCTGGGCCGCTCTGCAGTGGTTCAAGTTAATCTGGATTAACTTGATTTTTTGGCTGTTGGTTGCGACGCCTTAATGAACCACGGGCAGGCCCTGCTAAGGGTATTGTGTGCCGTGTTCACGGTCTCATATCTCGTGCAGATTATGCATTTTGACTTGCCGGTGCACTCCTTCGCCGAGTGGTTGGCTTCTCCACAATTGAAGCACAGTTTCGAGGCGTCGTGTTTACTGCGGCATCGTGCAGCCGTGTGCCCAAAGTCCAGGCACTTGAAGCATCGCCTCGGCTCCACTTTTTGGCGTATACGACATACCGCCCATCCAATGCGTATCTTCGCTACCTCCAGAAGTTCGCTTGCGACTTTCTTGGGCAGTAGCATAGTAGCCGTCTGTGTGCCGCGGTATGCTTTCCTTAGCTTCGGTGAGGCTTCCGCAAGGAGGTCCCCTTCGATTTTTGTGAATACGGCTCCTAGCACGTCGTCGCTATTTGACCATTCCGGAATGTCCCGTATCTCTATGAGGACTTTGTCAGAGATCGTTCTGACGTCTGCAGTAATCCCCACGGCATCCTGGACGGCCTTCTGTAGTTTGGTTGTGGCTTCGTCCTCTGCTTTGCTCATTCGTAGGATGAGTTCTCCGGCTGCAGTACGCATGATGCCGCTAACGCTCTCTCTGTACTGCTGTAGGTCTTGGTTTGTCTGTACAGTTTTGAGCACGTTGGCATATTCCTCTGGGCTCCGGCATTTGACCAATATGGCATCTGGTCGACTTCTCTTTGGTGGCTGGGTGTTGCTCCTCTTATTCTTCTTGGCTCCAACTTTTTGCCATTTGTTGTTGCCTGGCCCTTTGTTGTTGCTATTGTCCTCCTTTTTTTCGGTGGTCCCGCGCTTGTCCGCATCTCGGCGCTGAGATGTTCGCGCTTCTTCTGGACTCGCCTTCCTGTTGGGCTTTGGGGTTGCACTCGGCACCGGCCTATCTGCGGGGGTTTTCCTCCTTGTTTGTAGCAGCGCCGGGGAGGTTTGCACTGCGCTCTCTCTGCTAGTGCTATGTTCATTAGCCAGTGCGCATGGCTGTGCACTGCTTCCCTGGCCCGTTTGCTGCGCCGCTTGCTCACTTGGCAATTGCGCTGTGGCTGCCATTTGGATCTCCTTCATCCTGGCAAGGTCATCTTTCATACTCTGGTTGATGTGCCGCACAGCTGGCTTTTTGCCACCCACAGTCGCAAGGAGCCTGTCCAGAATAGCTCCCAGCTCAAGGAGTAGAGTGCTGGTACCTACGCCATGCCCTTTTGGTTTTTTCCCAGGGCGTCCGCTTGTTGCGTTTGGAGAACTTAATAAATCCCTGCTTCGCTTGATGTTTGGCGTGCCACTGACCGCGTCTCTAGCACTGCTCCTCTCCGCCTGAGCTGCCTGCTGTGCAGGCAGTGTTGCTTGCGGGGGGGTCCTTGACATCTTTGCATTTCTCCGGAAGGGATCCATTTCTGCTGATGCTGCTGTGGTGTTGTTGCTTGTCGCATTATCCGCTACGATAGCCAAGTGTGCCACCATCGTAGTAGTTTGTGTTGTATGTGTGTGTGTGTTGTATGTGTGTGTGTGTTTGTGTGTGCACTATCAAACATTTTGGCTTGTGACAATATTATTTTCTATAAGAATACAAATATTTGTGTACGTATATTATTGCTTGTTTTTAAATGTTTGTATACAAAACACTGAATAATGAGTTACTTGGTACTTATCGATATATTGTTGAACTTTATGTTTAGAAGTTTAAAGTCGGTTTTTATTTACGCAAGTCAAACTTAACTAGTTCTGCTTACACAAATGAATTTTATTTGATTTTGTATAAATATGCCAACGATTGATTTGTTTTTGCCGGTAAAGTTTCAAAAGTGTTTTTTCCGTTATCGGTGAAAGCGACCGATAGGAAAAATACTGCCCTTTACCCATTCCTGCTGTTATTCAACACTAAAATATCGATATTATCGTTGTAGCCCTAGATTTCCGCGTCGTTTGAAAGCAACTGTAAACTATTACCAATACAAGCATAATGCCAAAACGAGAGGCATAAAAGAAAACTGAATAACAGGCACGAGCAATTATTAAGTGAAATTAGTCAAATAGTAAAATTCACATAGCCATATTTTTAACGCTAAGGCTCGGCTGCTTACAAGTGTTGCACAGATAAAAGGTAAGCGTGCCTAAATTGTTAATAAGACAACAACCAGCATACTTTCGTGCTTGGACTCCTTAGATCATGACTTTACCGCGTTCCGAGACGCCATTGCGCCGCTCTGCAGTGGGCAGCCACCGGGAGAGTATGCTGCGTGACCTAACGACCATGGTGAACGACGATGAGGCGGAACGTCGCGAGGCACGACGCCGCACGCTGCTGCAGCAGCAAACCCGACCCCGAGACAGCAGCGTTCTGGAGTCCATCGAAGAAAACGAAACCATACGCAAATGCCTAGAGATCTACAATGGTAACAAGCTGAGCCGTGACAATGCCTGGAGCCTGTCCTTGATCGATACGCTATCTAGTCTGCTGGATCGACATCACAAGACGCTGAGCAACTTTAAGGTAAGTTAAGAGGTTTATGTTGAATCCAATTATAATGCTGGTTACCTTTTAGATGGCTGGCTCATCATTGGAGGCTTCCTCAAAGGTGTATGGCCTGCGCGTGGATTCAATTTATCTGGATGCTATGCGCATGTCTGCCGGACTTAGTGCGCGCACGCTCACTGAGAAGCAGCTAAATGCAGCCGCCGACCGCGATGAGAGCATTGCGGACCAGGCAGAAGGCGGCGCTGCCAATGATATTGAAGCAGCTCCAGGCGCGGCGCCAAAGGCTAAGAAACGCACACGCAAAGCCGTCTCTACGGTGACAAAGAATAAGGAGACGCTGAATGCACGTTTAGATACGGCGCCTTTGCAGGATCCGGTATTTGGTAAACTAAACTCTACGGTGGGCTCAATAAACGCCTCCAATCGGCTCATGCACAACATATTGCCAACGGTGGACTCTGAGCTGCGGCTGCGTACAAACTATCGTTTCTGGCAAGATCAAAAGCTGCCAGAAGAGGTGCAAGACTATACGATAGTGGACAGTGATATAAAGAATTTGGATACACAGAGGCTGGTCAGCGCCGAGTGGGCCAAGAAGTTGCGGCGCTATGATCAACAACTAAAGCTACGACCTCTGCACACGGGCTACATTATAACCGATGCGCCCAACCCGATCAATACCAACGATCCAGCAGCTGCGAATTTAGAAGATAATAACGATATGGGTGTGGACAACGCTGATGATTTTTATGAGAATCCAAAAGAGCTATCCATGGCCTTTGACATCAATGCCGAGTGCGAACCAATGCCGGAGCTCGATGCGCCGGCGGCTACAGTTCTAGAGGTTGACTACAATGAGTTAGAGGAGCTAACAACTGAGGAGCGCACGACGTTGCAGCATTGTCGTGCCTTGCGCAAACAGCCAGTGTTGATTGAGGATCTGCGACCCGTGGACGGCAGCTCCAAGCTTGAGTACTCGTATCGGCCAATGGACCAAATCTCTCAGTTCTGGGCGGGACCATCGCATTGGAAGTTCAAGCGTACACGGGCACTTAGCACCCTTGGACACACCAATGCACAGGATAACGTAGCCGCAGGCGGCAGCGGCGGCACAGCAGCTGCGGCACGAACAAGCCGTGCCGCCCTGCAGGCGGCGAAGCGACGCAGCAAGCCGCTGAACTTTGGCGAGTGCACGGAGAGTCTCTTCCAGACGCTCGATTCGAACACAAAACTGCGCAAGGCCAACCATCAAAAGCATTGGGATGCTCGCAAGCTCATGCTGCCCACCAAGTTCGAGTTTGAACCCAATTATTTCTATCGATACGATTATGCGCCCAGCATCAAAGTGAGTCGGCGATTTGGTGTGCAGGATGACGAAGACGACATGGATAGGGATACGAACACGGCTGCTGACGATGCTGCCGATGATGTGGAACTCTTTGATAATGATCACTTTGAACCGGACACGCCTATTTCGCCAGGCGAAATGAATGTGAGCTCCATGAATTTGAGCGGGGAGCCGGGCGCCACGTTCTTGGCCGGTGAGCAAGCCACCTGCGGCAATCTGAGCCAAGGGAACACAACGATGCGCAATAACTGCAATGATACGGTACTCGAGATTGCCACCGATTTCGAGGGAGCACCAACGCAGGTGAGTGCGCAATAAATTTAGACCTTTAAAAAACGATTAGGAGATTTTCCCCTTTCTATACATTAATGTTAACATATTTACATCTCTTTTCTGCGACAAAACATTACTAATTTCTGCTATAACTCCTTCTAAACAGGTCACCAAAGTAATTGTGCCTTTTGCGAAGCGTGCCAAGGTAATTGACATGAAGAATCTCAAACGCAGCTGCAATTCTCTGATACAAAAACAATTGCTAAGCAATGCCACCATGGAGGAGGAGAAAATACCCGCTCATGCGAAAGCGAAGGAGGAGCATTATGCCAAAGGCATGGCCACGTTTAAGGAGGTCTACGACAAGTTACCCAGCGTGCTGTCCACCAAAATGGCTGATTCGCTCTCACCCTCGGTGGCGCTTTATGCCGTGCTGCATTTGGCCAACGATATGAGATTGCGTCTCATACCACAAGACGATTTTGAGAACTTTACAATTAGACAAATATCGGAATAGCATAGAAAATGTATTTAGCTTTAGGAAAAAGAGTACAGTGAAGTCAATTTTCTTAATCACATGAAGCAGTATTCCCACAAACAAATCAGCCCACACTCCATACAAATGAACTGCTATAATTTCTTAATATTCGTAGTGCATTATGTTCGATATATATATATTCTTTTTAATGTTAAGATTGGTATATTTTTAAGATTTATAAAAAATCTAATTATAAGTGTCGAAAGTTCTCAAAATCTGTCGGTCGCTCACAAATATTAAATGTTTTTTGATAAGATAATTTAAGGTTGAATGTTTTAATTTTACAGTACCTTGGCTGAGGATCTGCAACTGAAAATTTTATTTAAGCTCAACATTTTATGCGCGCACTTTGTTGTTGCTCTGTTTTCCGCCTTTTGAAAACTTACGCATTAGTTTTGTCGGCCCGATGTTGACACAGACGAAGGAAACAAACAGCCATTGTTGCTCTCCGTGGCTTTGTTGTTCGCTGTTGTTATACCCTGTAAACATATTGTGTAATCGAGTTGTTGCAATTTATGTAGAGTGTCGATAAAGTGCCTGATCAAATAAAATGTTATTTTTAGTTATATTAAGGCTAACCAGTTTTCGTTATGTTGAATTGGGAAATTTTCACACATGGCTAGTTCCAGCGTATCTTAGAGTCGTTCATTAAATTCGACATTGCTTTTGTTGCCATTTGCATACGCTTCGCCCGTTTTCGCTCGCGTTTTAGACGCGCCTTCACACACTTCCATGTGTTTGTTGCTCTCATCAAACATTTTGGCTTGTGACAATATTATTTTCTATAAGAATACAAATATTTGTGTACGTATATTATTGCTTGTTTTTAAATGTTTGTATACAAAACACTGAATAATGAGTTACTTGGTACTTATCGATATATTGTTGAACTTTATGTTTAGAAGTTTAAAGTCGGTTTTTATTTACGCAAGTCAAACTTAACTAGTTCTGCTTACACAAATGAATTTTATTTGATTTTGTATAAATATGCCAACGATTGATTTGTTTTTGCCGGTAAAGTTTCAAAAGTGTTTTTTCCGTTATCGGTGAAAGCGACCGATAGGAAAAATACTGCCCTTTACCCATTCCTGCTGTTATTCAACACTAAAATATCGATATTATCGTTGTAGCCCTAGATTGCCGCGTCGTTTGAAAGCAACTGTAAACTATTACCAATACAAGCATAATGCCAAAACGAGAGGCATAAAAGAAAACTGAATAACAGGCACGAGCAATTATTAAGTGAAATTAGTCAAATAGTAAAATTCACATAGCCATATTTTTAACGCTAAGGCTCGGCTGCTTACAAGTGTTGCACAGATAAAAGGTAAGCGTGCCTAAATTGTTAATAAGACAACAACCAGCATACTTTCGTGCTTGGACTCCTTAGATCATGACTTTACCGCGTTCCGAGACGCCATTGCGCCGCTCTGCAGTGGGCAGCCACCGGGAGAGTATGCTGCGTGACCTAACGACCATGGTGAACGACGATGAGGCGGAACGTCGCGAGGCACGACGCCGCACGCTGCTGCAGCAGCAAACCCGACCCCGAGACAGCAGCGTTCTGGAGTCCATCGAAGAAAACGAAACCATACGCAAATGCCTAGAGATCTACAATGGTAACAAGCTGAGCCGTGACAATGCCTGGAGCCTGTCGTTGATCGATACGCTATCTAGTCTGCTGGATCGACATCACAAGACGCTGAGCAACTTTAAGGTAAGTTAAGAGGTTTATGTTGAATCCAATTATAATGCTGGTTACCTTTTAGATGGCTGGCTCATCATTGGAGGCTTCCTCAAAGGTGTATGGCCTGCGCGTGGATTCAATCTATCTGGATGCTATGCGCATGTCTGCCGGACTTAGTGCGCGCACGCTCACTGAGAAGCAGCTAAATGCAGCCGCCGACCGCGATGAGAGCATTGCGGACCAGGCAGAAGGCGGCGCTGCCAATGATATTGAAGCAGCTCCAGGCGCGGCGCCAAAGGCTAAGAAACGCACACGCAAAGCCGTCTCTACGGTGACAAAGAATAAGGAGACGCTGAATGCACGTTTAGATACGGCGCCTTTGCAGGATCCGGTATTTGGTAAACTAAACTCTACGGTGGGCTCAATAAACGCCTCCAATCGGCTCATGCACAACATATTGCCAACGGTGGACTCTGAGCTGCGGCTGCGTACAAACTATCGTTTCTGGCAAGATCAAAAGCTGCCAGAAGAGGTGCAAGACTATACGATAGTGGACAGTGATATAAAGAATTTGGATACACAGAGGCTGGTCAGCGCCGAGTGGGCCAAGAAGTTGCGGCGCTATGATCAACAACTAAAGCTACGACCTCTGCACACGGGCTACATTATAACCGATGCGCCCAACCCGATCAATACCAACGATCCAGCAGCTGCGAATTTAGAAGATAATAACGATATGGGTGTGGACAACGCTGATGATTTTTATGAGAATCCAAAAGAGCTATCCATGGCCTTTGACATCAATGCCGAGTGCGAACCAATGCCGGAGCTCGATGCGCCGGCGGCTACAGTTCTAGAGGTTGACTACAATGAGTTAGAGGAGCTAACAACTGAGGAGCGCACGACGTTGCAGCATTGTCGTGCCTTGCGCAAACAGCCAGTGTTGATTGAGGATCTGCGACCCGTGGACGGCAGCTCCAAGCTTGAGTACTCGTATCGGCCAATGGACCAAATCTCTCAGTTCTGGGCGGGACCATCGCATTGGAAGTTCAAGCGTACACGGGCACTTAGCACCCTTGGACACACCAATGCACAGGATAACGTAGCCGCAGGCGGCAGCGGCGGCACAGCAGCTGCGGCACGAACAAGCCGTGCCGCGCTGCAGGCGGCGAATCGACGCAGCAAGCAGCTGAACTTTGGCGAGTGCACGGAGAGTCTCTTCCAGACGCTCGATTCGAACACAAAACTGCGCAAGGCCAACCATCAAAAGCATTGGGATGCTCGCAAGCTCATGCTGCCCACCAAGTTCGAGTTTGAACCCAATTATTTCTATCGATACGATTATGCGCCCGGCATCAAAGTGAGTCGGCGATTTGGTGTGCAGGATGACGAAGACGACATGGATAGGGATACGAACACGGCTGCTGACGATGCTGCCGATGATGTGGAACTCTTTGATAATGATCACTTTGAACCGGACACGCCTATTTCGCCAGGCGAAATGAATGTGAGCTCCATGAATTTGAGCGGGGAGCCGGGCGCCACGTTCTTGGCCGGTGAGCAAGCCACCTGCGGCAATCTGAGCCAAGGTAACACAACGATGCGCAATAACTGCAATGATACGGTACTCGAGATTGCCACCGATTTCGAGGGAGCACCAACGCAGGTGAGTGCGCAATAAATTTAGACCTTTAAAAAACGATTAGGAGATTTTCCCCTTTCTATGCATTAATGTTAACATAAAAACATTACTAATTTCTGCTATAACTCCTTCTAAACAGGTCACCAAAGTAATTGTGCCTTTTGCGAAACGTGCCAAGGTAATTGACATGAAGAATCTCAAACGCAGCTGCAATTCTCTGATACAAAAACAATTGCTAAGCAATGCCACCATGGAGGAGGAGAAAATACCCGCTCATGCGAAAGCGAAGGAGGAGCATTATGCCAAAGGCATGGCCACGTTTAAGGAGGTCTACGACAAGTTACCCAGCGTGCTGTCCACCAAAATGGCTGATTCGCTCTCACCCTCGGTGGCGCTTTATGCCGTGCTGCATTTGGCCAACGATATGAGATTGCGTCTCATACCACAAGACGATTTTGAGAACATTACAATAAGACAAATATCGGAATAGCATAGAAAATGTATTTAGCTTTAGGAAAAAGAGTACAGTGAAGTCAATTTTCTTAATCACATGAAGCAGTATTCCCACAAACAAATCAGCCCACACTCCATACAAATGAACTCCATACAAATGAATTTCTTAATATTCGTAGTGCATTATGTTCGATATATATATATTCTTTTTAATGTTAAGATTGGTATATTTTTAAGATTTATAAAAAATCTAATTATAAGTGTCGAAAGTTCTCAAAATCTGTCGGTCGCTCACAAATATGGAATGTTTTTTGATAAGATAATTTAAGGTTGAATGTTTTAATTTTACAGTACCTTGGCTGAGGATCTGCAACTGAAAATTTTATTTAAGCTCAACATTTTATGCGCGCACTTTGTTGTTGCTCTGTTTTCCGCCTTTTGAAAACTTACGCATTAGTTTTGTCGGCCCGATGTTGACACAGACGAAGGAAACAAACAGCCATTGTTGCTCTCCGTGGCTTTGTTGTTCGCTGTTGTTATACCCTGTAAACATATTGTGTAATCGAGTTGTTGCAATTTATGTAGAGTGTCGATAAAGTGCCTGATCAAATAAAATGTTATTTTTAGTTATATTAAGGCAAACCAGTTTTCGTTATGTTGAATTGGGAAATTTTCACACATGGCTAGTTCCAGCGTATCTTAGAGTCGTTCATTAAATTCGACATTGCTTTTGTTGCCATTTGCATACGCTTTTAGACGCGCCTTCACACACTTCCATGTGTTTGTTGCTCTCCCAAGTTGTTGTATGTGTGTGTGTGTGTGTTTGTGTGTGTTTCTGACACATTTGTGCTGCATGTGTGTTAAAAAGTTCACTGTTTACTGAGCGCTTTTAGGCGCCGCGAATGTGTTTCTGCACTCATGTGTGCGTGTGTGTGTGTGTGTGTGCGTGTGCGTGTATAATTGCATATTATTTGCATAAATATTTGCTAAGTACAAAGTACAAAACACAACAGCAACAATAACAAGAGTCGGATAACATTTAAATAGCTTCATCAAACTTTTGATATTAACAGCAGCAGCAAAAGCAAAGTTTTATTTAACATTTTTCTCACCTCTTCTCTTCGCCCACTCGCCATTTGCGCTCAAATGTTCTGACACCTGTGCGACACGTTTTAATTGCATTTTTTATGATTTGTACTAAATTATTAAGACATTTTAGAAATTTTAAAGCCACATTCTAACTTTAACAGTGATTAAAAGTGGGCTAATTACTTTCGCTCGGTCGGCAAGTCTTATTATCTCCCAAAGGCGAAAGGCTTTTTCGCCAATGTGGCAAATGTGCGATAACTCGCTTCCACTTTGAGAGGGTATGTAAAATATGTATAGCACAGGCGTTAGAAATGCATTCTGCTTTCTCTTTGGCTGGCAATTTGATCGGCATCAATGCATAGAAACATATTTGATATGGCGCCAGTGCGAATATATTTTAAATCAAATGTAAAAAATTTTTGACTCCATTAACTGAGTGCATTTTCGTGTCGTCAATGTTAAATGCAAATACTGGCTGTAAAACAAATGTGCGCCATGTAGAAGATAATACGATGAATATGTTGGGGAAATACTCTACGCACATTCACATTTACAGGTGAAAGGTTAATTTTCAGTACAAACGTAATTGAGGCGGGGTTGTGGGGGTTGGCGCATAAGACAGCCAGTTGAGCCAAGTTACAAACGGGTAAATAAGCAAAAGTCCATAACAATCCAGGACGTTGTTAGCCACGTTTTAGCTCCGGGTTCCGTCTGCCTTGTTAACCTCGGCTCGGGTTTTGCTTTTATTTTAATGGTTATGATCTCACATTTGTTGCTTAATTGTGTTACGGCGAGGGCTTTCAAAGTTGATAATTGTTTGGATTTCCGGCGGGTATTTTGGTGGTTGCCTTTGCTGCAGTTAACTGTGCCGTAAAACTTGCTAGTAAAAACACTTCTGTTTACACTCTACTAATATTATGATGCAGAGTCTATTATAAATTTATTTTAAAATTCCAACCCTAATCTGCTATCGTCTTTTATTTTGGCAAGGGATCCAAAATTGAGCTTACCTTAGTCGTAGGTTTCAAAGTAGTCTATTGGAATGCTGCTCTTCATATAGTATAATATCCTCTCTAACAGAATCCCTTACGATTTAAAATGTTCAGGTAAACCTGAATGCGACAAATGCGATATTTATTCTGTCATATATTTCCAAGATTGTATTTCATAAAAGTTGTAGCTTTGAAATATCTAGCGTAAATATTTTTCTATTTTTTAGGAATTATGTACCTTTTAAAACTAGCATAGAATCAGGACAAGAATTTCTAGAAAATATTTATTTACATTTGTCCTGATAGACTAGCAATTTGATCCAATTCGCAGAACATTGCTTGAGCTTTTCAATTATCCTTTTCTTATCGTGCCACTTAAGAATGTCCACTTAAAATGATAAGAATCTCTAAAAAAGCTAGACGCTATGTTATTTTTGTACAGATAATAGGCTAATTCTGGCATATCTTACGTCAAACAATTCGCAGGGATCAGGGTTATCATCTGGCCAAATGACAAGTGCTAAAAGAAATTGATTTTCTTTTTTGTGTCCGATAGTTCTTGACACATCCAGGCTATCCCCGGATATTGTAATTTTAGTCCAATTGGGATTCACTTCCCGTTTGATTCAGAATTTTTGGTAGATTGCCTATTAATAGTCCTACTTTTTGTGCGTTCAAAGGTATATCCTTCCGATATCCATTTTTTTTAAAAATTGCCATAATTCTTCAATATCCTTGCATAATTTCAAAGGACATTTTCTCAAAATGTTTGCGGACTTTATATTTAAGCTTTAAATTGTTACATCTCTGGTCAAAAAAACAGATCCTGAATTATCTTGTGGAAGCAAATAGAATTAATTGGTATCTAACATTTGTAAGGTCCTTGCAAAGCAAAAAAGATAGAAAGACTATGTATTCAGTAATAAATTAAAACGGTTATATCTCGGGCTAATTAAGCTTCCAGTCTTTTTTGATTCAAGTAGCGACCGTAATACTGTGATGTATCTAGCCATTTTTTCAAATTATTTATGGCAATCTCTTGTCCTGATTTGAAGAGGTCTTAAATGATCATTACTTGTATTATATTTAGCTTATTTTGCAGCTTAATTTTAAAATATTAATTTATTTAAATGTTTTATAGATGAATTCTATTGCATTAGTCGGGAGTGCCCGACTAGGGGGTACCCTGAACCTACTTGAACTGGATATACTATTCCAGAAGCTACATGTCAAATTTGATGACTCTTGCCATTAAAAGCAAAGAGGTTTGCTCCAAAATCAGGATTTCGACATCGGTTTATATCGATTATTTGTTCTAAGATCGACGCGTTCATAAATACGGACGGACACACGGACATGGCCAGATCGACTCGGCAATAGATGATTTTCATGGGTTCAGGGTATACAAATTATTAGACGATTTTATATTTAAGCAACATAAAAACACTCTTGCAGTGTATTTAAAATATAAACTAAAATATACCTGAACTTGTCTTTTTATGTAAACGTAAGCTGTCATCTCTTAATTGACTTACCTGTTGATTTTCATTTCATCTGCAACTGCCTCGACCAACAAAAGGTGGACAGCAGAATTTTTCCATCTTATGTTTGACTATTTTCTTCGGTGTAATTTTGATCCCAGTTGTCAATAAAATACCCTTTGCAAAGGACTTTCAAATGAAAAACAAACTAATATATAATAAAAATATTCAATTAATAAAAACAAAAATTAAATTAAATAATAATACTTACTCGGAAATTTTCCAATAAATTGCCAACAATTTTTTTTGTTCACTCCCTACAGAGTTTGACCATTTATTATACTGTATTTTGTAGGATATAGTATGTATCTTTTATATCGGGTAAAATATTTTGCGTGTTCATTCAGCATTCTGCATATTATTTACATTCATGACAGTTTGTTAGATGCATATAATTAATACTCGTACAATATATCGCGTGCTGCGTGGAGAAACTGTTTGGACAATTTTTTCCAAAAACTGTCGCCTTTGCCTTTGCATTCTGCATTCCTAGTACCCCTAATATATTAATTTGTATGATATTATATTAAGACATTTCATTAGTAAAACAAATATATAATTTAATAAGTTTTGTCGTACTTTCAATGATGGTGTAAATAAAATATACAAAAGACTTTTTGATTTTAAAACTTGTTCTGTTATCGACGGTCAGTTTTAAGTTGAATTTGACTCGTTTTTTTTTTGGATATTTTGTGTTTAAATTGTTAATTTGTTATTTTTTGGTTTTTTAAAAATACATCAATAAAATTTCAATACATTTAGTAGACAAATATTTTTGTTTATAATTTAATATGTATGTAGTATTTTATATACTCATTTAATATAGTAGTAGATAAATGTATATAATTCTTTTTAGCACACAGAAATATAACAATTGTTGCAGTAATACACCTTTCGGGGGCCTTTAAATGTTTTTCAAACATTTTCGTCATAACTTTAATAGAATTCGCTTAAAATTTAAACAAAAATAATACGGTTTTACATATTTTTCAATATTTTCTTCATTTCTCTTCATTTTTTTTGTTTTATAATTTTTTTATTATAACAAATTTGCGCTACATTTTAAAAACTTGTTTACGGTTTGCCGTTATATACATTTATTCTGGTATTACGATTGACGTGTTAGAGAGGCGATTTAATTGAGCTTGTTAGGATTATGGCCTGGGGAACTTTCTATAAGGCTACTCAATACGAATTATATAGAAATTTAGAATAAGTTTTAAGGAACAAAAAAGGAAATTAGTAAATAATTGGAATTGCAAAAATATGTATATTAGTATCATAAAGAAACGTATTAGTTTATTATTAGACGATTAAAATGATTAGAAAAATATATTTTAATGTTACAAATTAAAAGAAATATATGCGAAATATATTAAAATAATAAAATATAATTTAGAATATGTTCATATATATTTATATATATATTTTGATATAAATTTAATTTATTAATTTTTTGGTATATAACTTTCCAGCAACTTATTAAAGTTCATGGGCTAAATTTCCTATAGAATTTAGTACTCTTTACTAAATAGCTGCACAAAATTAAAATGTACACGTAATCGGTTATGCATATATGTTTATATAGTTAGTATATGGTTTATATGTATGTATTCTTTAGCCTGTGTCCTTAGCTCCCTGCGCTTACCGTAGATGCCTTCAAAAACTGTCCCTCAGTTGAGTGTTTGAAATAAGTTCCATTTTGTTTGTGTGTGTTTGTTTGTTTTTCCGCCTAATTTGTGTTATCAGTAAGTTTCCTTTGTCCTTTTGTTCATTTCCATTTTTCAGATTTAAGCATTTTTTTTTATTTAATTCTCTGACTTGGGCGCGACGGACGCAGTCTCAGCAGCCAACGGCATCTACAAAATTAAAAAGAGAGAGACAATTATGAGAATCGACAACCAACTTGGCGTCCAGCTCATGCTCTGCCCACCTTCTGCTCGGCTGGCGCCTTGCCAGTGCTGCGGCCCCAACGCAAGCGCATGGGCTTGCGTGCCTCGCGCTGGAACTGATACTCCGAGTTGTCCTCATCCTGGTCCTCATCGGTGTCCTCGCCAGAGCCGCCAGCAAGCTCGCCGGCAGAGCTGTCATACTGCTGCTGCAGCGCCAACAGCATGCGGGTCATCTCCTGCCACTTCAACCATTCCCGTTCCAGTTGAGTGCGTTCCCGCTGCTAAGAGAAGTAAGGGCGGAATTTTGTAAATCAGGCTTAATAACACTTTTGTAATAGAGCAAACATTCTAAATGATTTAGCAGTAAAAAAATGACTCGCTCTTACAATATATCAAAGATCGCCTCTCTACGCAATTCTCATCAGCTCTCATTTAAATTTAAACAAAAACAAAAAAAAACATTTTTAGCCCGGAAGCTAATTAAAGTTAAAATTAAAATAAAAAATTGATTAATTAATTAAAATCAGATACAAATGTAAGTCAACTTGGGCTTAAGAATAATATAAGTGAAAATTATTTAATTGTCGTTTAAAAACCAATAAATATTCGAATTGAAATAAAACTAGCATATTAAATTTTAATTAGAACTGGAAATCTATCAACTATTGTTTGTATATTAAAAAAGTAAGTAAACAGATAAACTTGGTGGCGCTCTATAAATTTTCTTTTTATAATTATAAAAAGGCAAAGATAATAAGAGCTTTAATACTTAGCAGGAAGTACTTGGAATATTTTAAAAATATTCTGCTGGTATTATAAAGAATATTTGTATGAAAACGCGTATTTCGCAACAAAATTGATTCGCATTTTCTCGTCCCGTACTTTGACTTTTACATTTTTCCATCCGCCATCTGTTTCTTAGCTAATAAATTCATGGCAAGGGTAAAACCTAGTAATACCCGCTAGTCTTAAATATTAATTTGCATAAAGTTTTGTCACTTTGTCACTTTCGTTAGATCTTTGGTTTACCTGATCCTTGTCCACACGATTATTGCCAAGATCCATTGGACTGGACATGACGCTGCGTCCCCAGCGCAAACGTTGGGGCTTGCGGACGGCGCGCTCGAAGGCGACATCATAGTCATCCGAAAGCTCTGCATCATAGCCAGCACCTGGTTGATTCACATGTTGGTTGTTGAGGGTCAGCTCACGCTCGAGAAGATCATCGTAGGCGGTGCGCCGCATTTGGGGCAAGTTGGGATCGCTGCGGCGACCGAAGCGCAGCCTCAACGAGGGCGATCTAATGGGCTTCTGGTTGACATCGCCGAACCAACGCTTCTCCACAATGTTGTTCAGCATGTCCGGATCGCTGCGTCCGAAGCGCAGGCGCAAGGACGGCGAACGCTGCGCCTTGCGTTCCACCTGATGATTCGGAAATACAATGGGTCCGGCATATTCACGCTGCAGTAGATTATCATACAGGCTGCTAATGGGAGCGCCTGTAAAATGCCAAGAGATCAGTAAACAGCTGAGGAGGACCTCGGCAGGGTATTTGCTGCTCACCTTGAACTGTGGACAGTTCGGCGCTGGACTGCTGCAGCATCAATAGATTTAAGCTGAAGAGTGCCAAGGCGCAGCCGTAGCTTAGCTGGGACCTGAAGTACATCATTTTTGGGCTTACTTTAAATAATTGAGATGCTGCAAGATCTGGAACAAGAGATATATTGATTAAGGTTTTTGTCATGTGTCTAGGAAAATAGCATAAATAGTTAAGTTTAAATATTAAAAAAATTTAAAACATCTTGGCAAAGCTTTTTAAATGACAAATATCTTACTAATATAAATAATCAATAGAATATTTTTAATTCGTCAAAGTATTGTTTCACTGTATAAAATCTTCACTAATAAAATCTTTGCTTTCTGGATACGTTCAGGAATGGGATTTCCCATAACTATCTCTTTGTCCTATCTACTTAATATTCTATATCATATTTCCAATTTCTTCACTTAATAATTTTATTTTTATTTTTATTACTAATATATTATTATTATTATTAATTAATATCGCTCATGAAGATTATTTTTACAATTTATTTAATAATCTATTCTCCTTCTACGTCTTTATTAAAATTCGTTTAATTTATCGCCTTTTCAACAAATTTGAAAGAAATAATTCTTGGAAATGATAAAAAATCATTAAAATTCTAAGTATATTTGAAATAGTTTAAATATATTCCAAAAAGAGTAATTGAGTTAAAAATTGAATGTATGTAAAAGCTTTATGTTTTAGAACCCTTTTGAAGCAAATTCAAAAAGAGGATTCTTAAAAATCTTAGGATGTTTAAGTAAATGTAAATTGCAATATAAAGAAAACATTATTTTTACAAATCATATTAATACATATTGCAAAACATTACTTAAAGGATCTTCGAAATCAGTTCCCTTATTTTCCCTTTTTCTCTCTATTTTTTATTTAATAAAATGTAGTTTTTATTTCAATATTATGACAGCTTCCAAGTGCGTTTAATTTGAGGAGCTTGTGACGTCCGCAATTAGCTTCATCCCTTAAACCCTTACTCAACCCTTTGCAAGCTGCATACTACACATTTTTTTTTTGCCTCCTGCTGATCTGATTGCCCGACAGGCTCGCTTTGACTGCTTACAATTCAATTTCCGCTTGCCACTGCCATCACGTATACGCACGCTATCACGTATACGACACGTTGCATCGCGTGCACCCTTATAAAAATAATTCGCATGCACTTAACACCCCTCGCAGCAGAGGCTGCTGCTGTCGATGTCGATGCTTATGCATTTAGAATTCCGCTCCGAGGCTGGATTTAACTTTCAGCTTTTGCCTGGAGGGCGGAAAACTTTACGTCAATTTTTTTTTATAAGGGTTGTCCCCGGCGTGTCTGCCTTTTGTTGTTTCCTCTTTTTTTGCAGCTCATTTGTTATCATTGTTAAGAGAGACGCCCGCATATGTGCACACACAGACGGCTACACCCACACACACACACACTTCACACACTTCACACCCCTTTGTCACATTGTTGCTGTTTTTTTTTCTCTTTTGGGCGCCGCCCTAAGGTAAGCTACAAAGAAAAGTAGGCAAAGTCTTGGCCACTTGACTTGTCTGCACTCTGCAGCTGCTTAGCCCTTTCCTCACCCCATTCCCGCCCCTTTCTCCCTCTGTAACTTCAGCTTATAAATAATTCAATTGCCTGCGTTTTTTGTTGCCTGTTGTAAAATGAATTTATGTCGTTTGAAATGAATTGCAATGCACAGCGCCAGGCATAAAAGTTACACAAGTTTATTTACACCGCAAGTTTTCCATATGAATTTAAATATATGCTCCGTTTGCCACGCCCACTCCCCTGTCTGGCAGCCTACGTCTTGTCTTACTGTGGCAAGACGTGCATTGAAATTGCATTTTTATTGATTCGGTTAGGTTTTAATGATGGGCACATTGCTTCATGTCCTTTAAAAAGTGGTTCGTTTCTTTCATTTACTTGAGAATGTGTGTGTGTGTATGCATGTGTGTGTGTGTGTGTGTGTGTGTGTGTGTGTGTGTGTGGTCTGCCCATTAGTCCATGACATCATTTTCTGAGGCCTTCGTATGGGCGTCAATTTGCCATAAATTAAAAAATAATAAAATAAAAAGATACATTGAACAGGTGCGCCGTTTTCCTAACCTTTCGATGAGTTGACCTCTTGAAAACCCCATTTGGAAAATAGGGGCATACGCGAAGGTACTTTTATATATTAAGTATTAAGTATGTATTCCATATTCGCGATTATTTAAACTTAAAACCAAACTCTGTCATTAAAGGCAAACGAGAATAAAGAGATAATTTGAGTGAATCGCAGAGAAATAGATTTAGACTTTTCATCATTCACTTAGCTAAATTTCGTGTCAGGATAAAATTGAAATTTTGAATATATGAATATATCGCAGATGTCTCTCCCTTACCAAACATACAGCTCTACAAATTTTCTCAAATAGCTTGACAATCGTAGGCCATGTGTTTGCAAGAGTATTTAAACTTCAGCGGGGACATATTTAATTTCTTTTTAAAAATGTACTCATGTATAAAATATTTTGAATACCCAGAAAGTAAATGTGTTAACAACTAAAATCTGTATTATATTCTTTATTAATATGTCTTGTGTGGATCCTGGCATAACTGTTAAGATATTATATAAAATATATAATATATGTAATTTAAAAAGTATAATGACAAAATGTTTACTAATTTCTTTTAATTCTCAAGTGGTTCGGACTGAGGCCGTTGTATATCAAGATTCGATAGCAAAGTGTTCTGATGATAGAACAAGAAGGTTCATTAATTAGCTATACAGACAACCTGATCTCTCTTCCTCTCTCTCTCTCTCTCTCTCTCTCTCTCTCTCTCTCTCTCTCTCTCTCTCTCTCTCTGTCTCTCTTGTTGTTAATTAAAGTATATAGTTATTAAATATAATTGTGATTTTACCAAAAGAAAATGTAAGTCCGAATTTTTGTGCTTTCAAATGATGTTTCTTATGTTTTTTGTAAGCATGTAAATACTTTAAGAGCTAGCAACATGCAAAGTACGCGCTTTAATCAAGTTTGAAATATGTCACACGCATTTTCTTTTCTTTTCTTACCCGTTTCTCTGCTGTGACAATCTTTGCTTTGACATTCTCTAGCTGCTGGCCGACAGAGCAAACAAGTTAATAGTTTGGCGAAAATGCGCAAATAGCTGAATAAATTCTTTACCCAAGAGAACTTAACCAATTTCACCTGAATATTAACTTGTCTTGTTGGCTCAAGCTTGGCCGAATATTATGCAAGTTTCTGTCACTCGTTAGCAGTTTTTGTCATTTTTGCTTTCTCTTTCTCTTCTCCAAGAAATATCTCCGAATGCTGTTTCATAAATCACTAACGATAAATTCTCACTAGAATCCTCAAAGAATATATCTTTCGCCCTGGCTGCAGCAGTTGTCGCTATGCAGGGCAAAAAATTTAATTAAGCGAACTTCATATTTGCAACCCAGCCGCAGCTCGCCCAGACACGCCCACCGTACGCCTACGGCAGAGTGTGCAAGTATTTCGCCCAGCATGTGAATGCAAATATGTAGTTGTTTTTTTTTGTATGTCACCTATGAATTGAACAAAGGCGAGAGCTTCGCAGGAATTTCACAGCAGCTGTTGCCAAAGCTCTGTTTAATTACTCGACTTTTTAGCTCCGGCAGCAGAGCAAAAAAAAAACACTTAGGCAAAGTTCTTCATATCAATATCTCCTCAATATTTTCCTACATTTTCAAAGGGCATTTACAAGCTGCTGTTTTAAGTGCTTTTATGACCCCTGAATATTATAGAGCATCACATGTGATTCTCTTTTTGAGCGAGGGCAAAAACTTGATTAGGTTGCAGCACCAGAAAATGCAGCTTAAGGTATATTAAAGTCAGGTTTAAGCCTTATTCACATCATGAATTTTTGTATTTTAAAAGGAATAAAACAAAAAGTGAATTCTTTAAAATTGTGGTTTTTAATGTAAACTGGATTTTATATGTGCTTATTATTAAAAGCAAGCCTTAAAGTATAGGCCTGACGGATTTTAATTGAGTTAAAATTTAGTTAATATATTTTTTTTATACCAGAAGTATTTTTAATTGAGTTTATATTTAGTTAGTATACTTTTTTATTGTTTTGAAACTTTTATGAATAATGGAACAACAATAAACGAAAAATATTGCAATCAACTTCCATATTCATTTAAAGCAAATATTTAAGTCAACCAACTTTAGCTATTGTATGCCAAAGTTGAAATTAAACTTAAAATTAGGCCATAATTTGTAACAGTTTAAAAATTGTTTTTGTTGTAGATACAATCTTAACAGCTGCTCTTGCCGTGTTGTGTCCATTTTGTCAAATGTTCTGCTTAAACGTTGCGCAAATAATCTCATGTGTCTCATATGAATAAAAAACTACGCACATGTCTCGCACGGCGCACCGACGACGACTATCGCTCGGCACAATGGGGCGTATGATTAACGCCTCAAGCCACAAAGTAGGCAACCGCAAAGCCACACAAAATGGCAACAACAACAACAACAACAACAACAAGAAAGTTTAATCAAATACGTTGATAAAACACAAAAGATTACGCCGTTTCCCTTCCTGCAAGTGTAATAAGGCTTTTGGGCCGGCCCTGCAAAAGGGTCGGGCAGGGTCAGCAAAAGACGGCCAAAACCGGGCACCTAATGTGTTTGTCAAAACGCTCTAATGCCAATGGCCGGCCTGCTATAAAGCAGACACCAGCAACAACAACAATTCGGCTCTGTTGCCGAGCATTTTTTGGCCAACCGACCACAAATGACCTTTTTGGCACAACGAGAATAAAAATTGTTAAATAAAAGGCAAATAAAATGTGTGACACAAAAGAGCGAGAAAAAAATAACGAAAAAAACTGGAGCCTCGTCAATGTCGGGCACGAAACAACCTGTTGTGGGTATGCGCGTGTGTTCGTGTGTGTGTGTGTGTGTGTGTGTGCGTGTGTGTGCGTGTGTGTGGGTGTGTGTAAGCGCGCGCGTGTGTGGGTGTTAATGTATTAGTTTAGCTTGACCAAAAGGCTATTTAAACGTGGTCAATGTGTTTTTACGCCTGAGTAGCAAATGCGAAAATATTACACTATGCAACAAAGTGTTCCTTAAAAATGTAAAAAATATATTAAATTGGATATACAAATGCATGCAAGCTAGCGTTTTCTCGGGTAAATAATTATGGATTATTCGAATTATTTTTAAATTATTTTATAATCTACTAAATGATCAAAGGAAAGAAAACATTAGTATAATAAATTGTTATATATAAAGTACATATTAAAAAAAACAATTAGTTAATATTTTAAAAAATCTTATAAAATATGATAGAAAAAAACGCAGAAAGATACTTATTAAGATATTTTTTGTTTATAAAAGCATTATTTATCATAATAGGTATCAGGAAGTAATATGCTTTTAATGCGTTGAATAAAGTTGTGGACTCTATTTAAATAATTATATATATGCAGTATATATCTTTTAAGAGTACACAAAAATGTGTTGCATAGTGTAAATTTGCCGAAATGGCAGCTTTGGGTTCTTGTCTGTGCGATGAGCCGTGATTTAAGGCTACTCAACGTTGAACAATGTGTTAATGGCTTGTTTATTATATATATCAGTTTTCCCTTCGATCTCCTCTTATTTCCTCGTCATGTTCAATTTGGCGAACAATTGGCTATTTGACAGTTTTTAAAGCATACTTTGCAGCGCACATGGCCCGGCGCATGTGCCTGGATAAATACCAGCATTATCTGGATATATAGCAGAACTCATTCGTCATTTATGCGTTAGCCGGGACCATGCGAGAGGACGACGATGATAAATCACTTTCAATTTTGACAAACGTCGCAAATGTCGCGCTGACGGGACGCTCATTTCATCACCCACACACACACACACACGCTCACATCCAAGCACACACGCACACACTTTGCATACTCGCCGAGCAGGCCAATTGTCCAGTATTCGCAGAGCTTCCGCTGGCTGAAATGCCCACACATCATTTCCAACCAACATTTGGTGAGTTAACTGCGACAGAAGAAGAGGGGAAAAAGCCCGAAAATTGGGAACTGTGGAGCTGTATGCGATTATGTTCGTGGATGCTGCGGTCAGAGGGGGGACTAATGATCAGTTGATGATGGTCAGACAGCAAAACAGTTTTGTTAGATTAATCTGGCCGTGACGTGGTCGTAAACTGTAAAACCAATCACGAGATTTAAATTTCAGATGGCATCGCCGAGCATCAAATGGAACTAGTTTGGCTTGCCAAAAGGCATTTGCAAATAGTGTTTGAGTAATGATATGAGAAATACAAATAAATATAGAAGTGAATATAAAAAATATATTGTTAAAGAATACTTTTAAGTTTCTGCTTAAAAGTGTTTTGAAATAAGAAATATTGTTAGTTTAATATGTGACATGTTATAAAAATAATTCTTCTGATTAAATTAATGTGTTTTTGAAAAGGGTTTTGAAATAAGAAATATTCTAGTTTAATATGTGACATGTTATACAAATAATTCTGCTGAAATATATAGAATAGAATACAGAAATGTTCAATTAATAAAATAAAATTGCAGCTTTTTATAAAACGAAAGAGCTATGTATTATTTTACGTAATTAAAAAAATATTTTTTTTCTGATTAAATTAATGTTTCTTGGATTTATTGCTTGAGAATATTTAAAGTAAGTTTTTGATTTTTACGTTAACTGGATAATTTTTGTAATTGCACGCGTAATTGGTAAAAAAATAATTTTTTTTTTTTAAATAACAAAGTAAAAACCGAATTTTATAAAACGAAGAAATAAAACTTTAGAGGCACTTAAATTCTAATTTCAAATGTTATGCAAAAGAAACAACTTTTAATAGCTTAGAGTAAAAAATGCATTGTGCTGGAAAAACATGGTTTTCCATTATTGCATTGCAGACTGAAGCGCATTAATAAAAGTCAAATTCACCCTTCTGTTGCTGAAAAAACGAATTTTAAACGAACTTTCCAAATTATTAACAAGCCAACGCGCCTGCAGAGCCCCCAGCCCCCCCTCAAAAGCCGGACTATTTACAAATGCCGGATGTTGAGAATTTGGTGCCCAGTTTCAGTGGACTACGCTGCGGCTACGTGATGCCGGAAGTCGGAAATGAATGTAATTTTCGGTTGCTGTTGTTGCTGTTGTTGCTGTTGTTGTTGCTGCACAGCATAAAAATTGCCCCAGCCCAATTGTTGTGGCATTGTCTATGTTATTACAGGCCGGAGGGCGTGACAAGGTCCCAAGTTGTGTTTTTATATTTATTTGTCTTGGTTGGTAATCGTTTTTCCCTGGCGGCTGTTTTGTTTCGAAAAATCTTGACTGTCCCCGCAAGTTTATTTAAAGTTAGTTTTTGAATGTTGATAAACTTTAATTTTATACAATTTGGCTGTCAAAAATGCAAAGCTTCTGCATTGATTGATTGGCCAGGCCCAAACGGCAGACCAAAACATACAATAGAATTCGGATAAAGAGCCCCTTGCTGACAAGGGCAACAAACAGTTGTCCCAACTGACTCCTCTTTGGAATCAGCAGTGGATTAGCCACAATCTGCTTGAAAAGAGCACCAACAATAATAAGAAAGTGTGTTGAGGGTACGAAAATCAAAAAATGTGTGTGAATAAGTAAGTGAAAAGATAAAGTAACCAAAGCTTGTGGCTGGTATACCCTTTATATACTTTCATTGAATTCTTATAGCAAAAGATACTTTACGAATTTGGGTAAATATATACATATATTTAAGAAATCTCTACTCAACACTGGTGTAAGAAAAAATCAAAGTTTATGGATTAAAGTTAAAATATGTATTGGTTATAAAATCTCTGCTCAATACAGGTGGAAGAATTTCTAGTTTAAAACTGCTGAACAAAAGAAAAGCAAAATTCATAACTTGTGAGCGGGAGAGGGGAGGGGGAATGCTTTAATCATTATTAACCTTAACTTAAGCTAAACGCATTCTAAGCAATTAAGAAATTTTCAAACTAAATGTTAAGCTATTCAAAACTTGCAATTAATTATATAATTCTTGGCAGACAACATAAAGATGTATATTAAAATATGCATAATAATATATATAATAATATATATTTTATTTATTATACATTAAATTTGTGTGTCTTTAGATGTGATTCGCCAGGTTTTTAGCAATGTAAAAACTTAAAATTACTTTATTTTAAATAACATTTAAATATTGTTACTCTGATTCTGAATTTTCTTTCCCCCCCTTCAAATGCTCCCATAGTATATAATTTAATTTGTATACTCTTCTACTTGAAAGCTTTTCAATTAACTATGTGAACTAAAAATCAACTAAGAATTTTACGAATTCGCTAGATTTTTAAGCAGTGAATTTCGCGTAATTACATTGCTTGAGATATTTACGCGCAGCGACTTATCTTTACCGTTCTTTCAGTTTTTCCACTTGAAAAGAATTCAGAGCAGCTTTTAATCGATTTAAAGCTGCCGCCGCCGGCGTGTGGCAAGCGTAAAGCTGCCGCAGCAGCCATGTGGCAAAAGTAATTCTCTAGGAATTTCGGCAAACAAGGCCAGCCGTATAAAGAGAATAATTACGGATTTCCACGAAACCTCTGGACAGTTGAAAATGACTTTGAAAAAGCCTTTAATAATGTTACAGGCAGATTTTCCAATTTTCTTATGTCCTGTATTTCCAAATATATTTAAATATAAATGGCAAAGGCAATGCCAATAACTACCCCCACCCCGAACAATAACTGAGAATTTTACTTAGGCGCAGGACCACTTAGATTCATTTACATAAGCAGCTTTGGGCAGGACAGGACTTGGTTTCGGACCATTTTTTAGAGATTAGCAGGGGCGCGCTTTGATTTTGTATAGAGTTTTGTCAGATGCCCGGACACGTGTCTGGTCGATGCATTTTATTTGTGGGCGGGTAGGCGTAAAGAGGTGTGGCAGGCAGGGTAAAGCTGACAGAGCACATGGGTCATCAATTTGTGCATGTTGGCCAAAACTCAAATTACAAATAACAAATAATGACAAATAAGCACTTAAGCTCGAATAAGGAGTCCAGGAAAAGAACAACGGCCACAAGACAAATCCAATCTAAATTTATCAATATCCACTTCAAAATAAACGCAGACAGGCTAAAGCAAAAGACGTCAAAAAATATATAGGCCTGGCCGAGGCCGAGCTAACCAAACCCTTGGCCGTAATATATTGGGCTTATGAAAAATCTAACAAAATATCTCATGGCGCGTGTGTGTGTGTGTGTGTGTGAGTGAGTGTGTCTGTATGCGTGTGTGCATTGTCAAGAAATGTCTAAAATTACACAATTGATGTCTTTTTTAGGCTGTTTTTTTCTAATAACCTCTTCAAGCGGAAAATGTTCAAGCTTTAAACATAGAAAAAACCTTGAGCTTCAGCTGTTTCCACTTTTTTCTGTTATCAAAGCATACGATTTGTTAGACTTATATATATATTTATATAATATATTCTTTGACAGGAAATTACTTGGCAGTAGCATAAGTTAAGGGCAACAGTTGCTAAAGAGCAACTGGAATTAATACTCCCACATGTGTGCCTCGAGCTCTGATTCAGGATCAATATTTAACACGTATTTTTTTAGTTGAAGGGATGTTCTATATATATACAATTTAATTGATAAACATTGATAGATAAACTTATCTATATAATCATAAAATATATATAGACTAAGAATCCTTACCAAATTTCCAATAATTTCCTATCAAAAAAATTCAAATTCATTAAGGAGCAACAAAATTTTGATATAAATTAAACATAAATAGGTAGATAATAATTCCTGTATATATAAATAAATTTATTATCATATTGACATTGACATTTATTTTAGTAATTATAATTAAATTGAATTTTTTCCTTTTAAACACATGCTTTTGTTCCTACTTAGAATACGGATCTGAAGTCTTTGGTCAGAAATTTTAAACAATATCGACTGGCCGCAATTAATTTATGCCAGACCGAATAATGGTCAATTGGCAGCCATTCGACGCAGTCAATGTCTCAGTAATGACATCAGGACTCAACCCATTCGAAGAGCTCGCTCGTATGCTGTTGATTTTGCTGGACTATTAAGCTGTGTGGCACGCCGAAGGACGTGGAGTCCATGAGATTCGAGCATCACGCTGGATGCGACTTGGCTGATAATAATAATAATAGTAATAGTAATGGCAAGACAAGTCTGGCACACAAAGACAACCAATCTATAGTTGTGCTGATTTAGATAAACATGCGCGACGGGAAAGTTAGAAATTGAAAATGGCAAATGGGAAATGGACTGGCGATTGACGGAGCTTAAGTTCACGTTAAGTTCAAGTTAACTTCAAGTTCAAGTGCATTTTCATTGACTGCCCCTGAAAGCAGGCAATGCTTCTTTTGAAATGTTCAATGTTTACACCTGGCCATTTATCAGCTATTAACACGTTGTTTGTTTTGCCATAAAATGTGAGCCATAAATCGAGTATGCAAATTTATTGTAAACCATTGATAAAACAGCAATTTACTGAGAACTCTCGTTAAACCCGCCCACAACGCATCCTTGTGGCATGTTCGGACACGTGCTTGGCTCAAGATTAAATGTTGCCCAACACTGGGTTGGGCAGTGTTGTGGCAAGCGTGAAATTGAAATTTGTTCTTTAATTGCCACTGTACGCCAAAAAGTAGACTTTAATCATTGTGTAAGCAGCTTGCGAGACCTCCAAATGCGCAGGAACTTAGCGAAGTGGGGCAAGTCCCAAGACAAAAAGCTTTCGTGGTTTTTGCATTTAAAGCCTAGTTAATGAGCATTACATGTAAATCATTAATCTGAATACTAATGGCAGGGAGTGTTCTGCATGGAATCGCTTAAGAGGCTTTATCCTAGGTTTTCCCAGCCATATAGCTGACCTTTACCATCTTTTGCTTGGATTTCGACAGTTTTTTAAACCGTCATTTTATTTTAGTCATAAATGCGATGTTGCCACCTTTTAAAACTTTACACACATGGCAACATCAAATATTTTTGATTACGGAAACAGCATCTAGTTGGCTAAGCTAATAATTGCAGTGTTGCCACACTGTTACATAAATGGCAACCTCAAAAATTACTTTTGAGCAAAACAAAATACTTCCCTGTTCTTATATGACCTTTTGCTTTTCTTATAGGAACAGTGCTGCCAAATTGTTAAATTGGCGTTGCCACTTATCAAGCGTAATAGCGGTTTAACTACTTGTCAACTGTTCAACGTGAACTTAGAAAGCAATTAAGTGAAACTTGTCTTAAGCAACCGAATATTCCTTAAATTCGAATGCCAATCGATTCATTCAAAATTGTTGAATGACATTCGCTTGACTTAAAAACAGCTTTCCTGTTGTTCAAGCTGCCTCAAAGTGAAATTTCAATGGCCCACTTCTAATCCTCGTGCCCCCCAGAGCAGCTCGTCAATGTCCGCGGCGCGTTCCGCAACGTGTTGGCCACAGCTCAGCTTGATGCCTTGACTGCCTTTGACCTTCTTCTTGCTGATACATTTTTTTTTGTAGCCGGAAAACTTGAAATTGAACTTGGCGAGGACGAGGACAAGTTGCTGAATGCTGTAATTACACACGAAATCAAATGGCCAGAAATCCCAGTGACACTTTTGTGAAAAGTTGTTTTTCCTGCCCGACTGAATGGCTGCTGACTGGTTGACTGGCTGACTGGCTGACATGCTCCTGCGGCCAGGATGTGCAAAATGAACAGCCAAAACTGTTGACGCTGGCAAATTAAAAAAACGGCAAAGCCCCGACTCTTGTTTTTCTGTTTTTCGCCGCGTATTTTCTTTATGTTGTCGTTCTTGTTTTCAACTGTGTCTGCCCGATGAATTGTGTGAAAAGCCGTTGCCCCATTTTTTTTGGTTGCGCCACCACGTTAAGCACATTTGGGAGTCGTGGCCTGTGGCCTCTGAGCTGGTCATCAACATAATTGAAAGCCCATTAACATCATTTGCACGACGAAGCGTGAAACTGGCGACAGTTTGCCAGTTGCGGCAACAATTATGTTAATTAATTAAACATATTTCGCACAACCCAAAAAATGAACAAACTGAATTTCAGACAGAAGGTGTAATCGAATTAAAACTGATATTAAGTGCCAGACAGATTTTGCTGACAATGCGCTGATAAATAATAAGTAAATAAAATAAAAATGACATTTTGTGATGATTTTAGCTCCGAACATGAATTATATGGAATTCATCGAAACTAGTTTATGCTGAATACCAAACTTTTAAATGTGAGGAGCAAAAATATGCACAGCTTAATTAAAGCGAAAGAATTCCAAGAATTAAGAGTATAGAGTATGAAGTGAAAGAGTATTCTGAATAAACAAGAACTTATATATGTGCATTAATTAAAATAATTACTGATTTAACGCAAATTGCAAATTAAATAGTGTTAAATAAAACCGAAATGCACAACAGTCCAGCTTAACTTAACTTTTTTGCAGCAGCCATAAAAATGAGTAAATATTCAAGCTTGTTCAAATTTCATTCACTCAAAGATCAGAAACCAGCCCAAATAATTTGGCTTTCCAAATTAAAGGCAAAACACAGATTTGTTTGCTGCTGTTTTCACAACTGTCAAAGTTGACAACATTTAAAACTTGTTCGAGTTGTTGTTGCTGTTCGTGTTGTTTTGAGTGTCAACTCATTGTCAGTCACGCCCGAAAATATGCACAAGTATTTACGAACTAAATTAAGTGTCGCCCAAATTTGCATGCCCCGACAGAATGAGTTGTCGCCTGGTCTCCGGGTTGGGTCAGAGGAGTCCTAACTCTAGTGAGTATACCGTAAATTATGGTTCAGTCTGCACACATTCATAATTGACTTTTGCTAGGCAGACGGTTTTTAAAATTTAAATTGTTTGCTTTTCCACATCAATTAGAGTGCACACCCATTGACTACAACAACTTTTACACTGTGCTACTAATTAGCGTACATTCTTTCATTTTATTAATATCCGGAGAGTCGGCTCTATTAAATCGCAAATCATTCAGAATGCGACGACAATTGATGAGAATTTCAACAGCTGCTTTTCCGCTTACTGCCACCATTTCCGTTTCCGTGCACCTCAAAACTTTAATTGCCATTCGGGACATTTTGCAATATTAATGAAAAATCAAGCTGACTTTCGCGTAGAAGAGCCTGGCATTAACGAAGCTTATTCGCCGCAAGAGCAAAAAAAAACTGTATTAGCAACTGTGAGATACCCTATCAAAAATATTAGAATATTTCTAACAAATGACTCTCCTAAAATATGAACTAATATAAAATTAATTGAAATAAATTCACGAAACCACCAAACCAAACCGCACACAACAACAGAAGCTGCACGACTGATCAAATATTCGAACGAACACATAGAACTAAGCCTGTGCAGGAGTGTGAATTCGCCGCATGCACAGACTTTACATAGGCGAAGTATAGTCGAAATGAGCGGCAATTAGTACGGTATTTGATACTTCTCTCCGCATGTAAGTGGCATCGAGAGCGTGAGCTTAGTTTTAACATAGCCGAATTGTGATGGATCCTGATCAGTTCTATGCGTGAGTGTAAATACGAGCCTGTGTGTGTGTGTGTCCTCTAGAGAGCTCGAAATAAAACGCGCAACGTAAGCAACAACAAGAGCGTGGAAGAGATATTAGCATAGGCGACATAACATAACATAATCATAATTTACTCTTTAACATTTTAGCATTATGTGGATGTTATTCTCAAATTTCTAGGGTATCTAAAACAATGCTTAATGCTGGCTTCCTGATGCGGTGTATCGTAAATGGCACAGCTCCCAACGGATATATAAATGGGTTCTCACATGTACAAGCACACTTACACACATACACTCGCTGAATGCTGATAAGTTTGGGGGAAAGTGTTGTGAAACGTGTTTATGAACAGAAAAAAAAGAAAAGAAAAGTAAGTATGCAACACGCAACGCACACATTTGCAACATTTGCAGACACAAATGTATTTTTTATGTAGACAAACGCGAGAATTTTGGTTTGGTTTTCTTTTAACATTTGTCGCTCGGGGAGTCCCCGAAGAGGTGTCAGGATTTGCCAAAGTTGCTGTTGTTGTGGCCGTTGTTGTTGTTGTTTCTGTAATGAGCCTAATGGACAGCTTAGACCATTTTATTGCGCCACATTACGCCTAATCAATTTATGTAGCACATTTTTGGCCGCCAGCTCGAGTTTAACAAAATTATGAAAATCAGAAAAATTTCATATTTGACTTTAATTTTATATGGAAAATGGCCTTGGTTGGGCACAAGCAGTGTGGCTTAAATCAGACAGGAGCTTAAAATTTGACATATCAAGAGCAAATTTTTCTCGTAATATTTATTTACATAATATTTTGTGCGTGTAGAAAGTAGGTCACATACATGTTGCTGGTGGATCTAATATGATTTAATATGAAGCAAATTAAACAAGTTGTAATATCAAAATTGTAAAAATTCCTCAGACTCATTTCATATTAAAATATTACGCTGAACTGATAAGTTTTGATCTGTCCTAACTAACACAGAAAATAAATCTTGTTAAATAGTGTGCACGAAATCAATTTGTTAGCAATATGCCATAAATTTAGCAAATGTTAAAACTAAAAACTCGCAAAACTATTTTCCGACACTAAAACATGACATATTATCCAAAACTTTCTTTATCCCTTTTTAACACTCACACCTCACACTCAGTTGTGTGTGGGAAATTTGGACAATCTTTGGGTTATTTAATGCGCGTGTTGTTTAAGCCTTTGGCAAACACGAAAATCATCGCATACTTTGTGGCGCCCATTTGGGCCAAATCCCTTTAGTTTGCTGACGGCCCCATTTCTATTTGCACATCGTTTTGTAATGTAATGCGAGTTGTTGCGACAAATTGCTGGGGATTTTGAGCCACTCGAAGCCCAGCGGGACACACAGAGAGCCACAGCTCCACAAAAAAGGTTAGGCTGGGGAAAGTGGGGGGGAGGGGAAGTGGGGGGTGAAATGACACCCGTCGGTTTAGTTGGACATTTGTTCGTTTGCCGATTTTTAGCGTCAGTTTGTGTAAGCCGTAATGTGGCAGCTACACAGACTTAAGAGGTGAATAACTTGGGCTTCGATTTGGAGTGCGCCGCGTGACTCGTTTTCTTTCGTGACACGAAACGAACGACCTGATAAAACGTAAGACGGAAATTCGTATGGAACAAAAATCAAGCTAAACAACAAATTAGATAAACTTTATGTCCATAATTAATTTCAAAATAAATTTCAAATCAATTGATAACAATTTTCTTAATTCTTGGAGAGATTCAAAGAAAATTCCGTCCCACTATTTTTTAATTTTATTTTATTTTTTAACTTACTATAAGAAAGTTTGGTAATTATTAAAAAGAATAGAATTTACAGAATCTAATAAACAAATATTAAAAAAAAAAAGAAGAAATCATATAATTATCGACAATTCATGTCTTATTTCGTGCTTATGTCGTGTTAGAAAAGGGCCAGTTTGCCCATCTCTAGCTTGAACTTCAGCTGTTAACCAAGCGCTGTTGTCTTAGTTGTCGCCTCTCTCTCTGTGTTTGCTTTGGCCAACATTCTCTCCTCTCATTTACGCAAATTTCACACTAAGTACTTTGGCACTGGGCACTTTGCATTGCAATAAGCTGCAGTCGACAAACGGTAGTCGGCTGGGTGAGGTGAAGAGGGGGAGCTGAGCAGCCACGAGCTGTAAGCTGAAACTGTTGTAGTTAACTGTTGCCTATCGTATGTATGTGTGTGTGTGTGTGCATCTGTGTGACAGCTTGTACCATATGAGCACAGTGGCCGATTTCGGATTAGAGCTTGAGGGAATATTTAAATTTGCACCTAAAAGGGACTGACTTTTGAAAATATGCGTCATCGAAATACTTTTAGTTCGACTTTAATATTTGCACACAGCAAAACTCTTGAGTTATACGGAGAATTCGATTTTCATTTAAAGAAGGATTCCCAGAATAAGTCTTAATATTCAATATTTGTTCGAGTGAAAATATCATTAATAATAAAATATAATTAATTATGAAATGTTAAATTAATTAATATATTAATAAATATAATATAAATGCAATGACATGCATAAATAACATACAATGCATGATACAAGAGAATGCGGTAAAAGGCAATCTGTGAATACGCAATTCAACCCTCTGGCCAGAAATAAGGAAAATGTGTCTGCCAGTTGAATAAGAAGGGAATTTGGATGCCCGAACTACTAATCCTTATGTTAAGTCGCAAAACGGTTAACTATTTCGATAACAGAGCAGATGTTCAGATTGCTCATGGTTTTCAACAAGAAATCTCATAATCAAATTAAGTCATGGTAGCAATCTAGCTAGATGGCTCTGAGCTGATCGGTATAATCTTTGACTCAAATAACAGAGCATTAGATAATACAAAGATAGATGGATATCATTAATGATAGCAAGATAGATAGATAGGTAAATAGATGGCAAATTTATGAGGGAACACAGTATAACATTTAAATGCTTATTAAAGAAAAGGGTTTTGTCTAGAGTGAATCCTTATTATTTGTGGCATCTGTTCATATTATTAATGTTAGTATAGGCTATAAATATTCAAACAGTCTAATATATTGACTCTGACTTTTATGTCCTTCGTCTAGTGTTTGAACCTGCAACCTGTCTCTATGACCCAATCACTAAGATAATAAGATAGCTCGATTCGTTGACATACATAATAAATATTCAACACGAAATTTTAAGTATTATTTCTGCTGTTACTTAATATGTCCCATAGAGAAAATTTCAAATATTCGTGAAATGTTTTAGTTAGACTGCATTCACTTTGTATTTAGTTCTTTTGTCTAGACACTTGTCGCAACACGCTTTGCAAGTCAAACCAAACCGATTCCATTATCAACACATTGAATATTCGCTTGCACAAAATCAACAATGGACATTTGCGGACATTAAAAGAGAGAGAGAGGAGCGCGGGAAGGGTTGAAAAAGAAAACCTGAATGAAAAGTGGGGAATACTTGGGTTTGTTATCCTCCAGCACAAAAGTTTGTCAATCAGTTCAGGAATAGTCGAGCGTTACTCGTAAGTGCCAAGTAATAGCCCGATAAGTGAACCGTATATTGTGAATAAACTAGTTATGGCCATGGCTTTAGCCCCTCTGCTAAGTTTAGATACTTTTGTCTGCGACAGAAAGTTGCAACAGACGGCAAACTATGAAGCATATGAGTACGCTTTATGTAAATTTTATTGACATTTTGCACTCGTTACGAATGTTTGATACACAAAATAGAAATAAAAAAAAACACAACAAATAGGTATTTTCTACCCTTTCTCGGTTATATCTGCTGTTTGGTTCATTTCAATAATTAGAAGCAAATAAAAGATCTGACGGATTTTTCGTATGATAAAGTAGTGCGACTTTGATAATAACTCGTATAATGCGCGCTTAAACAAGTATATATTCCAAGTCTCTTGTTTTAATATCAGAGAATTGTGTTCACATGCACAGACACAAAAGTGATATACTCTTTTCATTTTGTAGAGCAGAGCTGAGTACAAATAAAAAACCGTTTTACATAATTCCCGTCAACGTGTCGCCCATATTTATCACATGCATGTGTATATGTTTATGCGATGGCTTATACAACTTATGAGTTACTTCACCTGTCAATGTACACAATTCCAATTCATGCTTATTTGCTTTGAACTCACGTGGCTCACCAGCTGCCCCCCCCTCCCACCCCTTCCCCCACCAGTCCACCTGCCGCACTCGCAATTTTGCTAATGAAATGTATCTTCGTCGCGTCTTCAGTTGCTTTTGGCTTAAATGCTTATGACAAGGTTATTAATTACGTATAGTGCGTTTTGCGTTTGACTTATCCATTCGCTTCTCCCTACGCGCTTCGGTTCAGGTTTTTGCATCGCTATCGATCAAATGTTAAAAAATTAATTTTTCCTGAATTTTCACGCACCCCGCAAAGGTGTCAATAACTTTCTGTTAGCCAAACACGTGGATCTCATGTTCCTATAAATAACACCAGGTACTCTACACGTGTGTGTGTGTGTGTGTGGGTGTGTACATTCCTTGAGCTACTTAAGGTTGTACTTATCGTCTCGTTAAAGACACCAACGCATCTATCTGAGGCGCTTAACACCCTCAGACGGACCTTTTTAAGTGCTTTTAACGAGTGCCTAACCGAAGCTTGATATTATATTTAGCATATTTTAAGTGAATCTCAACTATCAGCTTTTTATAACATTTTACTACACAACACAGTATTCATCATATATATATTCATCATATATTCATATAAATCACACTTTTCGTATATTATATACGATTTCTTTTTATATATTTCTTTTTTATGTTAACCAACAATTAATATTTTTTGCTTGCAAAAATATGAATAAAATTTGAATAACTAAAATGTACGATATTTTTCCATATAATTTTACAATTTAATGAAAAATTATATCTCAGCATACTTTTTGATAAAATAAAGACTGAGGTACTTTATTAATTCTTGTCATTTTGTATGAACATGCAGTAAAAAAGTAATGGGATATTAAAAGAAAAACACGGCGAGTCGTTAAAGATAAGTAATAATAAAAAGATTTTAATGCTTGTGTGATTATGATTTCTGAATGGAAGGGGTGAATATTCTCTTCTACCATGCCTTAAGAAGTGTCAAGAAAATATAACTGATGAAGAATATACCTGGTGTAGTATAATTATTTGTATTGCTATTATTTATACTTTGAAATATAGTTAAAAAAATATAAATAGCTAGTAGTAGTAGTAGTAGTAGTAGTAGTAGTCTGATATTCACCTGCCGGATTGCTGACAAGGTAAGCTAAATATTTATATCCTTCAAAATTAAGTGCCATCAAAAAGTGTTGACAGAAACTCAAGAGAATATGCATAAACGGAATTAAATATAAATGTTTATTATCTCTGACAATTTTAAGTCAATAAATGAGTACACGTTTGTTCAAGTTGTTAGCTTGAACTTATAAATATTTTCTCAGCGCAACCAAAAACTGTCAGTTTGGTTATAAAATTGGCTTTTCCGCGCGTTCGATGTTTTTCTTTTTTTTTATAAATTTGCATTTGTTTTGTGAGCGTGTGTGTGTTTATTTATTTTTTTTGCAGCTACAAATCGATAGCTTAATTAAGCGTGAGCATTTCTCGGTATATTATTAATAGGTTTTGCCTTGGGTCGCATCCAAACGCTTTGGAGGTGCGCCCATAAACTAAACTCTCAGTTGGGTTATCAGTTGCCAGTTGCTTCGAACAGGTCAATTAGTCAAAAAGGCTGCCAAGCGAAATGTTCTCGTTTTAGTGTCGTCGCTCCTCTGTGTTCCGCATCCTGCTGTGCCTCGCAAATTGCCAGACCGTGGCCAATCAATGTCAATATATATATATGCTCACTTAAATGTGCCTTAAAGCTGTTAAATTTGACACATGTTTCCAATATCCTATCCCCTCCCCCTCCTATCGACTGTTTATTCCCCAGGCATTTGATGAAATGGGTAAGGTTAAAGCTAAAAATATGCTTTAATTTTTTTGTCTTTGCCGGCGCATGCCAAGGATAGCCCTAAGCAGCAGGTGCAACAATTTTGATTACAAATTTCATTCGATTTGCAACCTCGACTGCAACAAGTTTTTCGGGCCACAGCCTAAGAGTGTCGAATTATCAGAGGGGTCAACCTCTAAGCTCTTTGTTGCACCCAAGAAATTCTGGTCAAATTTGCCAAAGAGCGAGTTCATCATCGAGTTTCTGACGTTGCTACTTTCCTGGCAATTACGAATTACGCATACGCCATGGTTGACAGCAACTGATGACAGAGGCTCGCACAGCAGCAGCAGCAGTTGCATCTAAAATTACATGCTGCCTGCATTAAACTGCTGACACATCGCCAGCCACGCCCCCTTAAAAATGTGTGTGTGCGCTCAGGTTGATGCGAACGCATTTCCATTATGAGCTTAGCCACGTGCCTCGCTGCGAGCAGTTGCATGTTTGTTGACAACCTTTCGACTCGTCATAATAATAATAATAATAAAATGTTGCTGCCACACCCCCCCTGTTCACATACGCCCCCTCGCTGTGAGTGCAAGCCAGCGTTAACAATGGCAATTGTCTTGACTTGACACCAACTCACAGGCAGCTCCCAGTTAGCCTGGCCAGCAGCTGGGCTCGGTTAATGCTTGCGTGTTGCGCATTTTGTGCGGGCATGTTGGGGCTTCTATGGACTTTCCGATGTGCCACAGTCTATAGGGACTGCTAGCTTAGAATTATGAGCATTTGCTTTAAATCAGACAGCTAACTAAGTGAACTTCAAATTTTTTAAATGCTGAACCCTAAGTAGATGCTTTTTTAACTTGGTGTATATAAAATATATCCGCGCGATTTATATTAAAATTATAAAAGTGGTAATCTAATAATTAATATAATATAATATATAGTATAATATAATTGTTGAATAAAGAAAATTTCAATTTATAAATGAATAGCTTTATGTTAATGTTTTGCTGTATCTTTTTCCCGTTAAAAAATATCGTTAAAATTAATATCTTTATCGGAAGACAGTAGGATCTTTAGTTAAGTAAGGGATGTACGTTTTTTTAAAGTGTACCCTTGATAATAATAATATAATTATTTATTTTTTCTTCCTTCGTTTAGGTATGTTAATAAGAATCTTATAATTGTTATATTGAAAGGGTTTCGAAATTGAAAGTGAAACAATAAACAGAAATATTATATTCCAGACGAATTCTTAAACTCTCCTGCAAGTGTCCACTTAATTATTATGTTATTTTATATTAATTATATATAAATTTGTTTAATTTCCCTTTTAAATTAGAGCATTGACAATTCCTTGCAAACTAAACAAAAATATCTCACTGAATACATCTTTTCACATTAGCCCCCTGTTACAAATCCCCTTCAAGTGATAATATGCTCATTTCGCCCACTCGAATGCACGACAAGACAGTTATGAGTGCACAATGAGTGTGTGTTATGAGTGCACAATGAGTGTGTGTTGTGAGTGCACAATGAGTGTGCGGAAACTGTTACACGAGGCGACCCAAAAAAACAAAAGGTTTTCTGCCTGAATGCAAAATAAAAGTGTGTGATAATTTGTCATAGTGAAAAATGCTGCTTTTGACACAAATTCGGAACAAGTATTTTGTTTTGTAATTCACAGTATTGAAATGCTGGAATATGTATGGAAATTCATTTATGTTATAGCTTGAAATTTGAGCTGTGCAATTGGCAGCTGCGGGTAATCAATTTAACTCTTGCTTTGACAGAGCCAATCGATCAACTCAGTTTGCCCGATTTCAATTACCAGGCTGCATTCCGTTCAAGCTGGCCACAGTCAAATTAAGGCCAATTAGTGTGCCAGCCGAAGCCAGAGATGGTTAATATATATTCTAGAGACTTACCTCAAAAAGCGCTGTAAATAAAAGAAAATATATCAGATTAGCATCAAGTTCTTGTTAAGGTCTTAGAAAAGTGACTACAATTATATTTGCTGGATATTTTGCAATAAATATAAATGTTTTCATACATTTTTGCTGTTGTTACTTGTACCTTAACCTAAGATAGTTAAAATTTAAAATCAATTTAGAATTGTTTTGTAGCAAATGTTTTTGTTGTAACTCCTAAAAATTGTTAAAACAATAATATTTTCCTCTTCTAGCATTCCGTAATTGGCAGAGACTTTTCTTTTGTTGAAATATTATTAAAATAAAATCTGACAAATCAACAGCTCAAGAAATTTAAAACAAATACTTATAACAAATAAAGAGAAAATTCAAATAAAATAAAAATAAATTTATGCAAATTTTAATAAGAAATTAAAGCTGAGTATCGAAATAAAACATTATTATCTTGCTGTCCAAAAGAATTGTGCAATGAAAAAACTCTTAAACTTTTCTAAATATATGTTTTTAGAGCCGCTTGAAACTTTTCTCTGTAGGCAAAGCGGCCATCTACAAGTAGTATAATCCTGCCAATTAGCAGTTACTATAAAAGAAATAGCATAAATAGCTTAGACACACACACGCACACACACGCATACACACGCACAGACCCATACTATGGCAGAAGAAAAGCGCATATGCATTTCATGCTGGCGTGTGGAAAATTTCAAAAGCCCGTATTTTTGCGCTGAATAGTAAAGGCTTTTGGCGTGTTGCCTGGTTACTTCTCGGTTTTTGTTGTTGTTTTTGTTGTTGTTGTTGCTGGCAGCAACAGAAGCAGCAGCATCTGCTGCCTGTCGATTGTTAAAGGACACTCCAAAGGCAACGCATCAGCGCCTGCAGTCAGGCAAAACAAAATGTTTTCCTGTTTGCACACAGTTTACTTTAAGTTTTATTTTGCGCACATTTTGCATCTGAAGTTGCCGAAAAGCATGCATTGCACCAGCAAGGGAGGGCCCCTAATATATGCACTGGCAGGCGCCGCGCCTTAAAATATGCAATTTAAAACCAGTTTCAGGGACTCGTTTCGTGGCTCTTTTTGATGAGCTGCCGCAACTTGCCAACAATAACACAACATAATTAACTTTTAGAGCTGTTACAATATAAAGTTTTCAGTGTAATACAAATTTTATATACAAATTCTGTGTGCCGTACTTTTTAATAAATAATTGTTTGTTGATTATATTAAATTGCATCCAACAAAAAGGTATTAATACAAAGGGTTCTTTAAAAAAATAGAAAAAAAAACATACGATTTTTGTCGAATCTTTGGAAGACCATTTTGTCATAAGTATTAAGATATTTTAATTATTATATATTTTAATTGGGATATTTATTTAAATTTATGTTTGCTAATCAAGTTAAAATACCTTTGAACTTTAGTTACTTTGTTAAATAAAAAAATCAGTTAAGTTATAATGAATTATCTCCAAAAAATACCATTTTGTCATGAGTATCAGTCATAAGTATTGGAATATTTTAATCATTATATATTTTAATTAAGAAATTAATTTGAATTTATGTTTGTTAATCAAATTGAACTAACTTTGAAATTAGTTACTTTGAAAAATAAAAAATCAGTCCAGTTATAATGAATTATCTCAAACAAAAAAAATCTGAAAACATGTTTTATTTGGCGTGCTAACTATGCATATATGTTAACTATCTTCTTATAAGGTCCTAAAACGCAGGCTGTGGCAGGCAATGGCTTCATAATTGGTCGACTGTAATTTGTTAACAACAATTCATGCGTGCAGTCAAATTGTGGAATTGTTGGTTAACCGAATCAAACATGCAACTAAGTAAGTGAAATACCATGTAGCACATTAAGCACACTTGTGTGCACTGTCTGGACTTTGCGGACTGTCTGGACTGTGGGCTGACGATTGCCACAGACGGTCGGTCGTTTCGTTGGACTGGGCTATATATATATAAATATATGTATATGCTGGCTGTATTTCCTTAAGGCCGAAAAACCGCTGGCAACTTGGCTTTGCCTTTCAATTTCGCCACGGAAGTGGCAGAGCTCGAAATTGGTCCGACGAATAGGCAATGGAAATAGATTAGGAGACCGCAAAAGGCGAAATTGACTTTTGGAAAACACACACACTCACACACAGGCACATATGCCTTGCACAAAACTTAAATATATATTGGAAATTTTATTCGCTTTTTAAAATCAATAGACTTGACTTTGAAAATCATTTGCAATTCATTTTGCTGGCACGTATTTTATTAGCCTGCAATTAAGTATATTTTATGAGCGTGCAATTGATTTGATGGACTTTGCCGAATGCACACTTAAGGTCGATATGCATTTTTTATAGAGCTGCTCACACGCAGCTCACTAAATGGCACTTAAATTGCTGCATTTGTGAGAGAGGAGACACGCTTAAGTATTGCGAGCCACTTCTGGGAATTTCTATAGGTCAAAGTTGTTCGCAGCGTAATTATAATCAAAGGTTGAAGTTCAGTTTTCGGACAAACGCAGTTTTTCTTAAAGCTACCTACGTCGTTTTATTTTATTTTAACAATTTTAAAACGAGCCACCGGTAAATGCTGTGAAATTGTTAATTGATATTGCAGCTCGACTTATCGATTACAGAACACCCCTCGGGATATAACAATTCCGAAAAATGTCGTCAAATAAATATATTGAGAGTGCCCGACCAGGAGATACCATGTATCTGAAAAATTCTTTATCTGAGATCAATATAAATCAATATAGGATAACAGGTAGAAATTATTTAGAGACAAAGATAACTTGATTTGCGCCTCATCTCTCATCTCAGCTCTTCGGACTGACTAATAATACATATAGCTAATGGCTTTTTAGATGCCTTTTTCTGTCTGTTACATGCAATTCACCCATTTTTATTGGCTGCAGGGTATTTTATACTCAATTTTCAGTGTACTTTTCCAGCAAGTCTCAATTTCACAATTTCAGCCAGGCTTTTCCCTTGGTTCGCTCAGGTCGAACGTGTATTTATATTTCCAAATAAATTGCAGCTTAAATAACATAAATTCAAAATGACAGGTAATATGTGTTAAATGCAAATAAATAAATGGCTTACAATGTGGCTGCTTGTAACATTGCGCATACGCCGCGTGGCACGCTGCGCTTTCAATACTTGTAAATGTAATAGCTAAAAATGCACAAAATATGTTTGGCACTTGCCAACATTATTTTAATAGCACTTTACTCATGTTTGCCCTCCCACTACAGCTCTTTGGGGAGATTCTTTTTGTTTTTTGGTTTATGCGCTGCCAATTTTTTGATGGCCACTTTGCGACACTTTATACGACCCGCAATGACATTTTTTTTCAATAGTCCATTCACTTGTTTATGGTAAAGCGATTCGAGTCTTTGTGGCTTAGTGAAGTGGTTCGCCAGTTGTAAATGTTTCTTTTTCCTCTGGCATTTACGGTGAAATGTGCTTGATGACAAGGCAGAGTCGGAAAAATAAAGGAACTGAGCTGAAACGCTTTAATCATTTGAAGAAAACAAACATGAGCGTGGACTAAATAAGCTCTGTCAATGTTTGAGCAATACTTTACCTACATATTTGTGAAATTGTCGATTATATGTTATTAACATAATTAATTTGTTGGTTACAAGCACTATTTGGAATTGGTTTAAGGAAAAGTGACCTAAGATTCAAGGCACTTTTCGCCTGTTGGCATATTAAAATATCGCTTTGGGAATTTTTATTTAAAACTATATATTATCTGACTTACATAACAAGATTTATTTTTGTTAAATCTGTAAGACACAAAATTATGATTTCAATTTAAAAATGTAACAATTCATTAATAATAATATTATAATTTCTTTGAAATATTGCTCAAGAACCTTTTTTAAACCAATTTCATTAACTACATCAACATTTGAACCACAAATTGCTGGCTAATTTGCTCAATTTGTTAACACAAAAAACCTAATGTTACAAATTGATGTGTGTGCTTCGAAGTAATTGCTGAAGGCAACCTGTCACAAGCAACCTGATTGACTATATGTCCAAAGCGGCATTCAGTTTGACAGACAACAAAACAGATGGCTTGGCCCCGTCCCTTTTGATGGTATGGACAAATACACTAAATAAATATAAATATACATGTTGTTTCCCTTCTTACTCTGTTTACTTTCAATCATGTAAAATAAAAACCCGCAACATACGCGGATTGATAGCATCTTGATGCTTGCGGGCAGCCTTTCAAATATTGCGCATACGCCGCGTGGTGCTCATAATTACAAATGCTATTGAAATTAATGCAATTTGGATGGCAGCACAATTAATATGCCCAGCCTCCAATAATAATAATGATAATAATGTGTGTGTGTGGGTGCGCCGTTAAATCCTCGTTAAGTGCTCAACAAATGCTGCATAAATTCTTTTGCCAAGGGTCCCTCTTTGATTTATGTAACGTTTCGTGAGACGCGTCTGTCTAAATAAAGCTGCCCGCGGCGAGGGGGTTTGGGTTTGAGGGGCGGGACAGGCAGTCCAGCCACGCTTGATTTATGTTTGGTTTTTCTTGCTGTCTGCCAGCCGAAAAAGAAAATGCTCTTAAATGAAAACTGTGCCAAATGTAAAATTGTAGCATACTTTTTGGGCGCGATTGGTCAGAACTGAGCAAGAGGCAGAGCGGAGGAATTATGTGTAATTAAATGGCTTAAAATCATTGAGCACATTTACACGGTGTAATTGAAAAAGAAATTAAAAAATTTAATAAGCAAATTTGTTTTTTTGTTGTATTCAAAATTGAAAGGAAATTGTTTTTTAAGAAATTAATTCGAAAGTAAGCGAGAACAAAAAGAAATAATTATATACATAAATATTTTATACAAATTAACATCATTTTATTACTGGGTTTTAATATGTTATTGGAGATGGCCATGAAAAAAGTGAGAGCTTGAAAAATATAAATCATGAGAGAAAAATATAAAATGGGCTTGTTTAAAATTTAAAATTCCTTAAGATTTCCGAAATATCTGTGTATCTGTATAATCAAGAATTTGCTTTAGTTAACAAAAAGTTAACAAAAATTTAAAATTACTCAAAACCATATTAATCATGAAATGCTTTAAAAATTCGTGCTCCGAATATAATCGAAATTAATTTATTTCAGATACATTTTAAGGTTTTCTTTTACAATTTTAAGTGACAGTAAAATCATTTTCCTAAATTTGTATGATATTTATTGACGAATCGGTACCTATAATTATGAATTTTATTTGTACTTTAAATAGTTAAGAAATATAAGTCTGCCTAGTTGTTTTTTAAATATTAAAGGCTATTGGCCCAGATCTTCATTGTCCAATATGTTTAATTTGCAGTATTAATTTCAGAGCGTTTTATAATTAAATTAATCATATATTAAGGTAAGTAAGACAGATTTTAAATAAAATGGTTTTGCTCATGCCCTCAAAAAAAATATATATATACATATATTAAGGAAACTCATATTGAGCGTCCACCATATTGTTTATCTTTTTAAAAGCTTTCATAGCAAACTGTTTTCAACTTTCTGAGCTACTTTGCGTACCTCGAAGCGCTTCAACTGAAAAAGCATATTTTTAATCACAGACTTTTTAAATTCTTGCCGGAAAAATCCTTTAACTTTTTTAATTGCAAAGAAGGGCTTCTAACTTTAACGCTTCATTGAATCACTTGGGGGCATCGTTAAATTCAAAGCCCTAATGAGCCCAAAAATTAAAACCGAGGCAAATATTTGTTTGCACCCCAATTTCAAGCGTCAAACTCAAGTGGGAAACGCCTTTAGAAAAGTATAGAAAATTAGTATTTATCCCTTTAAGAAATAATGGAATGCATTAAGTGGAATGTAATTAATTTTGTGTCAAGCCAGACAGCAAAATTTGTTAACGGCTTTTACATTGAGCCCCGAGGCAGCCTAAGTGTACGCAATATATATATATAATTTTTGCAGGCGATTGAGCATTAAATGAAGTTAAAGTTTTCCCACACATATGAGAAGTTAACCGAGTTCGCTAATTAAGTTAGTCGTTTAGCTCGCGGCTGTGTGGAAATGTTTAGAAATAATTAATCTGAAATTAACGTCATTGTTGTGATAAGAAATACAATGATACCAACGCGTACAAGCTGATTATTAATACGATATATGCGCATATCTAAAGGTCTATAATATAAATATATATACAACACGCTCGTAATAAGTAGCTGCTGATGAGGGAGCAGCTGAGGGTAGCTGAGGGGCGGCATTCTAATGAGCAGCATTTGAGTGGGTCTCGCATAAAACACGTAATAAGCTCACTTTATCTAGTTATTCGCTTGCCAGTCATTGCACTCGGATTAGATAAAAATACGTTTATATATAAATATGAATATTGATAGTAGTATATAGCATCGTAATCGCTGCTTGCTATTTATTGGCCATGCTCTTTGTTTATCTCAGTACGTAGCTTATCTATTAATTGGCTTGTTTTGTGACCCGGTTGTGATTCAAATTTTGTTAATGTTTTATGCACTTTCAGCACGTGATAAAATTGAATGTGGAAAAGGCACAAAAATTGGCTCCAAATGTAGGCTTTATTGAATTTGGCACTTGGCACGATAAAATGTATGGGAAACTATATTTATTTGATATGTGAGATATTTTCCTATTTTGACTTCAATTTTCCGTCAGCTGATCGTGATAGAGGTGTATTAAAAAATGAACTTGTTTAATATCATTGCTAATAAAATTGTATACCATTAATTGCAATCAAAAAGTTTAATATGTGAAATTAAGTAAGCTTTAAAAAATAATAAATTATAATTTTTCTGATATCTGAGATTTTTCCATGAATTATTATTATAAGTAGATTAAAGCTGATTCAATATTTAATTGCCAATTTCAAGGAAAACATATGATTTAAGTTTTTAATTAAGGTAAAATAAAGGTGAATTTTTTAAATTAAAAAATCGGGTTTACTCCGAATTTCGTCAACACGATTCTAATTTTAAGCACAGATATAATGGTTAATGTCGTTTTCGATGCCTAAGGCGTACAAATAATTATGAAATTATTTATTTGATTATTTTTTTTTATATAAACACATTCCTTTGATACTTCCATTTACGAGAAAAGATTTAGCGAACTGTACTGAATTAATAAAAGATTTAAACTTTTCCCTTAAAGATTAAAAGAATTTCATTGAATTTTAATCAAGCAATATGTTTATTTTAACTTATTTATAAAATGTCATTTCGATTCTCATTAAGTATTTAATATACGATTCGCTTCGTAATCCATTTACTCATTACAAAGTCAACAAGTGTCTCTCAATGAAAATCCTTGAGTATGCAAAGCGACATGTTGCTGTCCTTTTTGCAAGGCTATGGCATTGCGCACTTTGTTGCTACTTCCACACCTACACACACACGCACACACACATGCACACACACATACACACAATCACACACTCTCAATCAAATGCATGGCCGAGAGTATATTTTTATTTGTTTTGTATATAGTCAGCCAATAACATTCAATAATGGAATTAACACGATTTTAATTTCCCGCGGCACATATAGCATCTATATATATATATACAGAGTATCTGCAGCATACATAGTATCTGTTGTATTGCAGAAATTAAATAAAATAAAAATTGTAAAAACGTATTTTGAATTCCCCAAGTGTAAACGTATTTTGATTAAACGAGTTTTAATATCAATATGTAACAATGCCGACAATTTGATTGGTATTTATTTTCAATATTACCGTGGGCAACAAATATTTTTACAATATTATTTTTTTTACTCCCATTTTTATTTATTTTTTTATTTTAAAAACAATCGCAAGATTATGCCAGATTTTTCACCCCCTTTTTGGTTGGCTGTGATGAATGATGACGGTGTTTGGCCAGCGTTGACCCAGCAACAAACTCCATCAATTACATTCAAGCTGTGACGAGCATCGAGCATGTACACTGACAGAAAATTTTAGTTAGTTTCCAATTTGATTCATAACAAACTTCTACAATGAAAAATAATATGCAAAAATTCTCAAACGAGAAACAAACAAAAATGTTCTTAAAAGAAGTCACAAATTTTTAAAATAAGTGCTTTTAGTCTAGTTTTAAGTTTCATCCGAATTAAAAACACAGTACTTGAATAAAGAATTTTTTTACTTGAATAAAGAATTTTTGTTCATAGCCTAAGAAATTTAATTTTCAATTGAAATTGATTTAAGCGCAAGCAACTCTTTCTTTGTTTCTCCAAGTGTATTCGCACTACAATCGCGCGACTGGCCAGCACTGGCTTGATAAAAGTGTTGCATATGGATATCGGAGCCGGTTTAACCGTGACCCGAAAAAAAACGCAGCTCATATGTGGCAACTGACGGAACTAGTGGCATTGCTCGAACTTTTGGCTCAGGACAATAACTGAGCGGAGCTGAGCTGGGCTGAGCTGGGCCGAGCTGCTGCTGTGTTGTGTTTTATATTAAAAAATACCAATGCGCCTGATTGATTTACGAGTGCAGCTGACTGCGCCGTCGGTAGTCAGTGCCAACTGGCTGGGCCCTGCGGCTCATCCCAAATAGCCAGTGAAGCGCACTCCTCAATTGGCCAGGTGGGAACTTGGGATTTTGCGTGCGGTCACTGCATAAATGTAACCGCCTTGGGTATTACACGTGCAGTTGGGGAGGTTGGGTGTCGCTCAGTGCCCCAATGAGGTCAGTCTGCGTGGGTTATTGTGGTTTTTCCTGTACCTGTAGTTACATAATTAAGTAACACCCGGCGTATGTGTGATAAATTATTTGCTGCTCTCATAAAATCACATTTGTGTTCAGCTAGCATTACACAATGCATAATTAAACTGTAAATAGTTATAAGGACATTGGCACAAATAACAAAAAGAATATACAAAGACGAAGAAAAATGTTAAATATAAAAAAAAAACAAGGTATCGAAACTAATACAAATATAATGTAAATAACAATATTATTTTACGATTGGATCATAACTTTCATGATACGGGAATTCTTCTTCTTTGACTAGAACTATTTTCTAAGATCGTTGTACAAGCTCCTGTACTCAAAGAGACTTAATATATCTGTGAAATCTCAAAGTTTTCTCAAAATTACAAATAATTTTTTTTAAATATTTATTTATTTGGAATTACGCAATAATGAGCGATATTTAACTTCCCTTTTTAAAGATTTATTTAAAAATAATGTAATGTTTACACTGCTCCTCAAAATGAATTAAATGAAATTGAATATTTCGTTATGATAAAATAACACTCGAGTGGAGAATGTTTAAATAATCGTCTATTTTATATTTTTTTTAGCTAGTGAAATATTTAAAGGTGCGCATAGAACTACAGCAAAGCGGAAAAGTTATTTTCGCCTAAAGCATTTCATCAGTTTTTCTGCATTGTTTCGTTTTGGCATTTTTCGAGTTCTCTTTTCTTGGCGCTAATGAGCCGGCTAAGCACATAATTATTTAATGCCAGCTACACTATGCTACAAAACTGGCATCTTTAAGTTGCCAACAGCTGGCAATTTATGAGCCCTGCACAACATTTGAATTTTTTAAGCGTTCTTGACTTAATTACTTGGCGCTAAATGTAAGGAAGTCAAATGCTGTTGCTTCCCCTCCAGCACCAAGGACAAGGCGGCTGTTGATAGGCTTGTGCTTGTCCTGGTGTGACCTGGCCGACAGGACATTGCTGGCCTCTAAACGAAACTGGCAGCAGGTAAATGCCGTCAGGATGCCAGAACCCGAAGTGCCGCACAAATTGGCCGGGTAAAGTTTTTAGCCGCGCAAAATGAAAATTCATTAGCTAATTAATTGGCCGTCTCATCAACACTTTGTGAGTTCAGAATTATGGACGCAGACATGTACATATATACATAAATATAAATAAATCGTAGACTAAAATTAGGCGAGTTGCTATAAATTGTTTAAGCCCATTATGGCCAAGCGCATTTGGCCAACAACAAAACGAGAGTTGACAAATTAATTTGCCAGCTTTTTGCATTCATTCATTTCAATTATTCAAATTGAAATTTGCCATCGCGATTTGACATTTGAACTTTGCAGCAAATAAAAGTAATTAAATCTCGGCATTTTATTCTTAACAAGAAAGAAAATCTGCGAACCAAGTGCAAAAGAGTTAATACCCTTACGGACGTCAACTTATAATAGAAAAGTCACCTTAAAATCGATCGATCTTTTCTATAATGGACAGATGATCAGGTGATTGGGATCAGATTGACTTAGTTATATATCCTGGCCGCAGCGAATACATAGATTTATCAACACAGCTTCAAGACTGAGGGTCTATATTGCCAAAAACCAAGAACAGTCTTCGCCTTATCAGATCAGGAGTATACCCTATATGCTCTATATACGAAATAGAGCTGATTATGTCTGCTTAAATGCGATGCAAATTCTATACCGAGATAAACGTACCCATTTTAAGGGTATAGGTCGGCGACAGCTCAAAGGACAGCAATTGGTGTGAAAAATGAGTTTAATAAGTTTGAAAAGTTTTGCTTTTCCAGAAACAAGATAAATATTCCAAAGGCGGTTACCAAGATTTGATGATATTAATTATTTATTGTATTTATTTTTGATTCAGAGTTAACTTTTTCATCTATTTTTAACAAGAAGCTTTTTAATCGAAAGCAACTTTTTTAATATGACCTGAACATTTGTTGCGCCTGCCAAATAAACAGCTTTAAATATTAAAAATAAATGGTCTAAGCTGCTTAAATGTAAAAATGTAACAACAAAAAAATTATTTGATATATATCGAGCAGTAAAATTCTCCGCTGTGGGGCTTTAAAATATGCCCAAAAGTTGCGCACAACATCAAACAGAAACTCAACTACACAACTACCTTGTAAATGGACTAATAAATCTGCATTTGTTCAGCTCATAAACAGGCCAATACAATGAGCAGACGTCAAATTTAGTCTGCAATACGCTGCGTATACGTTACGTCCGCAGGAGTCATATTGCGTATACGCAGCGTACACAATTGCGCTGTTTTACCAAAGTTGATAATGCGCTGGCTTTTTGGGAGAATTGCGACCACACATGACGTTCTTTTGAATGTACGCGATAAAACTTAATTGTCACGCGTGACACTACAGACAATCAGACAGAGGGACAGAGGGACAGACTGGACTGAAGTGGACAGACGTCAGGGCCAGCTCGTTGTCCGCTCGTCAAGCTGATTTAATGGCCCAGCTGGACAGGCTGGGCAAACAAGTCAAGTTCAATTGGGCAACAGCATCTGAGTGGCTGAGGGTCACGTAGCCGTAATTAAATGGTTAAGCAATTAGTTGGAGATTATAATCCCAGTTCTGGCTGCTCATCACGTGAGCAGTGTACAGGGATAATACTTGGCCTGACCAATCACAAAATCAACTCCACTTGAGGTCCTCTTGTTTATGGGCATAATGATAACTTTTCGACTCAACTTGAGCTTACAAAACAAGCGCAAGGCAAACGCAACAAAGAAATTGAGTGGCAAATAAAGGAAAATAAGAAAATTACATGGCTCTGTGCCCAGTTCTGTGGCCAAAGTGGTTAATTTCCAGCGTTTGTTGTTTGCCAACTGGCAAACCGCAGGCGTGGCCAAGGCGGTCCAGGCCAATTTGCCCTGTATTGTGCAGTTAGTAAATAGTTGAGCTGCTGAGCTGCTGAGTTTTTGTTGAGCTCTTCACAACACTCGACGCTGATGAAGTGCATTAGACGGCGTCTGAATTCTGAAATCTGAGCAATGTCTGCCTGCGACTGGCTATTAAAAGGAAAAACATTTTCATCAGATTTATGTTCGTCACTTTTTGTTTTTTTCTTCTTAATTCTTAATTTATGCGCAGCCTGTTCAAATTCGGCTTGCTTTAATTTGTACTGTTAAAGCTTATTTGTTGATTTTAATTATGCTCATTAAATTATTCAACTATAAGAATCGAAAAAATATAAATTTATTGTTGTTAATATGTATATTTTAAGATGGAAAAATTTGCTGCACTGCCAAACATTTTATCTGCCTTAAATATGCATGGAAAATAAAATTTAACAACATTTATTTTCAACGGATTATACCTATCGAAGCTATATAAGTATTTCAATATAATTGAAAATTAGCTCGTATATTAATTTCTTGCAATAGGTTTTGTTGAATTAATTGTATTAGCACTCAAACTGTTTCTTCACATTACATTTTATGAGTGATGTAAGACAAAATTATTCTAATTATTAATCCATGTAGTATGTATTTAACATGAATTGTTTTTATTTGTTTGTGCCCTGGCTTATTACAGTAGCAATCAGAAATGCATCCCTCAGTATAATCTAGTATCTAGAATTAAGTCAAGTAAGTGAAAGTGTAGTTATATAGCTGACAATTAATAACACCTGCTGATGTATGCCCTAATATAAAAATTATCGCACTTGCTTATATTTACAACTTTTTAGCTTAACAGTTAACAGTTGCTGTTAAAGACGATTTATGTTAACAACTGTTTAGCTTAAAAATTAACAGCTAACAGTTAACGGTTGCTGTTAGGGACGAATCAACATGTTAACTACAGACCGTAGCGATTTTTTAACGGGTAAACTTTTTAGTTCATTTCTTATTGTTACTCAAATATATATAACTATTATTACTATTTCAACATATGTTGTATTCATATTTATTAAAATGTTTGATTGTTTGTCCAACAGTTGTCAGCATGCAAATAATCCTGTTATAAATTATCTTTTGTGATATAGGCTCAAAAGTAGTCAATTGACAATTGTTTGTAAGCCTTGCAAATCCTTTTTGGCTGCCCGTTAAATCCTTTGTCTATGTTAAATGTCAGAGTAAAGACTGTGCTACGGCCATTTATCTGGCATAATCTGCATTTAATCCAATCTAATGCTTTTAATTAAATTTCGTAACAAAATTTACATTGCAAAGCTGTTCACAGATTATGCACATTCTATCAATTTTAATAATTCACTTTAATTAATGGACCAACAACTCATGTGTCGTCGTCGTCTCGAAATCAACACGTGCTCCTTGCCCTGGAATTTATGATACGTCACTAGCAGCCGGAGCAGCCGGAGCAGCAGCAACTCCTGCGATTCCCTTTTCGCTTCTGTCTCTGTCGCTGGCTCCTTTTTTGCCTGTCACCTGCACAGACAAGCGCGCCGCCACACCTTAGCATATATTTGTTCTCCTACTTATATAAGCACATACAATATGTGTATGTGTGTGTGAGTGTGTGTAGGTATGTTTCATATTTCAAGCCAGCAAAGCAAACTGTCACCTGTTGATTGTTTGTTTTACCTGTCGGCTGTGCATATTTTAATGCTTGAGTTTATTTCAAAAATATGATATAATATTGTCTGCACCTTGTTGCTGTCAACGGGTTAAGCTCTGAGTTGGGTTCCATATGAATTGTTTATGACTAAATCTTGGCTTGTCCATATATAAACACACATGTATATGTTTATATCTTTTTATGTTAACTTTTTTTGTATTCCCAATTAGTGCTGTCTGCGAGTCAATTTGTTATTTCTAATTAAAACTACAATATCAACAACAACTAGGCCATGCATTTCCTTATTTTACTTTTGTTTTGTTGTCCCTGTAACCATGCGAAATGGGTATATTGATTCGGGTTGTACTCTTAATCAGCAATACAATCTATCCTCCCACACTTCCAGAAAAGCGTATTAAAATAAGTAACAACCTAGGTTTTTGGTAGACACGCACATTTGTATATCTTTTTGAAGCCCTTAAAACTTTCAACTAATCAAGCAATAAGGTCACAAGCTATTAAAGAATGCAAGCTCCTTGGCCTGAGGAAGAGGAAATTTGTGTACAACAAATTCTGAGGCGACAATTACAGGGTAACACTTAGTCGGTGACTCTCGACTAGAGCAGGTTTTTTTTTTGGCTGCTCTGCGTCTTGTTTGTGACTCCCTTTGCTGTCAGTTTAATTTGGTGGAAAATTGCAACAGGCAGGCTAATTAGGCTTCGGGCAAGATAAATTATTTGACCGCCAGGTGGCGCTGCCAATTGCCCCCCAATCGCAGAGTTCAAATGTGGCCAAGGCCTGGAATGTGGGCATAGAAGTGGGCGCAATGTCGAGCCTAACTGTGTTCACGCTCTTATTATTGTGTCTTCTGCGACTTGACATTATTTTATTTTGTTTTTTTTTTTTTTTGTGTTTGTGCCCCAAATTTGTGGCATTGACATTCGCCGGAAGCCAAGGAAAAACATTTGCCGTCGGCTTCTTGTCGCCTCGTCGATTTGCTTATATATATATTTGCTGGATATCGTCTGGCATTTTGTGAATCGCACTTGATATTGATTGTTTTTTTTTTTTTTCTTATGGAGCCACTTGTGTGCTTTATTTGGCAAGCCAGATCAATATTACGCACATATTACGCATACGCAGCGTCAGCCGCAGGCGAATATTCAACAATTTGTGGGCGATTCAATTTAAACTTTCTGACAAGCCCAACAAATATCGAAAAATATGGGAAATAATTGTTGGCAAATGAGCATAAGATAATTCCCGTGGGCAATTAGTAAAAATTGCATTTACATGAGGGCTGAAATACGCTTTTGAATTTAAACGGACAATCGGATATTGCCTATGAAGCGACACTATTTAAATTAGATGTATTTTATTTTTAGTTTACCTTTCAATTTTGAACTAAAAATGCACATTTCACTGGCATTTGAATTTATAAACATTAAATTATTCAATAGGTTTTTCTTTTTTTAAATTGAAAAATGTTGGTATATTAAGCGAGGTATTTTTTTTTATTTTCTCACTACCTGTTGCACAAATAAATTATTTATTTGATGTTTGACTTTTCAAAGCTTGGTAAATTGTAAATTTCAATGGTAAAACTGCAACCAATGTCAACATGTAAACATTTTGAGCAGCTTTTGTGACGTTTGTGTCAAATTCGTTTAATTGCAAATTGCAAATTTATGCGCTTTACGTATTATAATTAATGCAATTTATGTTGCTTTATTGTTTTATGGCTTTTGCTGTTCATAAATTATTTACGGTAATTTCTAAGCACGGAAATGTGCGGCCGGATGCATAACTAGGCAACAATCGTGTGACAGATAGCAGGATATTCGCATGATAAACAACTTGTGTGAGAAACGGACACTAAATTCGAATGGTAATATTTGAAATCTTACAATGGTAACGATTTACGGATTGACGTCATATTTAACTCGAATTTGTCTAAAAATAGTTATTTAAATTAAGGTCAAGGCACGCCCCAATTGCAGCACATCAATTAATAAACAACTGCAAACAGTTGCATGAAACTTGGCCACAAAAACACTGAAAAACACTAACAATCCATTTTGCATACGAAATGCTGAATGCCCTTCAACAAGAAGCAGCAATGCACTCTGGTCTAACCGAGGACTATAAAATGTCGTGCGGTCTGCAAATGCAATGGGGAAACACACCTGGGATTGCGAAACACTAAAACCTTGCTTTTAAGTATAGAAACTGCATCTGGTAAATGTGTTCTAATACAAAGTCTAGCTTGCATTTTATTTTATATTGAAAATTGTTTTATTTAAGATATTTGCTAAAATGCAGTTTATGATTTCCATTATATAAGAATTTCTGAGAGAAGACGTTTTTAGTTGTATTTTAAAGTCTTCAATAAAATAAACTCTTCAAATAAACAAATTTTGTATCAAATGCGTCTCAAAAATATCCATTTTTTGTTTCTTTTCTGTACTAAGCAAATTGTATTGCTTTTATTAAATAGTACTAACGTTGTTCTATCTTATTTTTGTATATTTTTTAAAGAAACAAATAAGAAAGCTAAATAAACTACGCATTTTTCCTTTATTACTTCTTTATTTAAAAATTATGCTTCTTTTATTATAGATAATTAACTTTGTCAACGAATTGTTCCAAACTAAACTTTTCTTTAAAATATTTCCCTTTTTCTAGGCTACCTCTCACCTAAATCGGTTTTTATTCAGCTAGTCACAAATCTCTTAATTTCATTAATTACAGTCCTTCACAATTGGAATGTGCAATTGAATTATGTGCGACATGTGCTTTGAATGCGCATTTAATAAAATTGTTTACAACTTGGACTCACATGTTGTTCAGCTGCACATATTGTGCAAATTATTTTCCAACCACTTTTTTTTTTATTATTTTCCCGCCCGCGGCTTTTGTTGATTAACCTGGTTAATGCGGCTAATTAAAAATAAAAAAGCGCAACTTTTTACAATTGTCTGGCTTAATGCTTAATGCAATTTATGGTAAAAAAACACAAACAAAAACACATTTCAGATTTACAATCAATATAAAATACAAATGTTTCAATTTAGTGCGCTCATAAGTAGGCAATGATATTTTATGCAAGGCTGAAAATCGGGTTTAAACCGAAACAATACAAGCTGGAAATTCCAAATTTTTTTACAACTATGAAATGAGCTATGAGTGGAACCAGTTGCTTAAAAACGAGCTGGTTCTAACCATTTTTCTGTTCAACTAATAAATCAACGTAAAATATCAGACTCTACAGACAACGTTCCAGAATTAATCAAATCATATTTTAATGATTTGAAACCTGAAATATTTATTTGGACTTGCAGGCATTCCGTTAACTAAATCTTTTCCACTTTGAGATAATTAGTTTGAGATAAGATGGACTTCCTATTAATAAGAACTATTTATAATAATTGTAACGCTTCGCAAGAACTTTTCCAGCAGTTCTCTTTCATTCCGACTCAGCTCACGCTTATGGCATATCATATGCTAATTTTTCATTTTTTAACGCCCGCCCACACCAACTGTCAACCTGCTGCCAATGGTAACAGATAACCAACGTGTGTGTGTGCGGGTGTGTGTGTGTGTGTGTGTGTGTGTGAATGTGTATGTAGGCGTGCCAGAAAACATATTCTGTTTGGTCTCGTGTCTTGTCATTTTCATCTAGCAGCTGCTTCCGCTTTTTATTATCACTCGCCTTATTATAAGGCAACTAAAGCAGGGATGCTGCCACGCCCATCGTGTGATAATAATAATTTGTACTTATCAAGTGGCACAAATCTTGATTCGAGTGTCTGAGAGTGAGCCCTGGCTGCAGTTATTGTAACGATGTTTTCCTTCTGTTTGACAAGAAAATTTGTGCTTTGTGGCAATTCCTAGTAGAATTCAAATTTCAGAAAAAAAAACGCTCTTTGAGAGAGCTCGACTAGTTGATACCCTATAACCAGTAAATTTAAAGCTATATATACACTTTTAAATGCCTTTTATATGCCGTTTTTCAGGTTTTTTGCGGCAGTAATTGATTGATTTTATATTGAAATATGTAAAAGTTTGTTTTCCTGGCAGTAAAAACTATTTAGCAAAATGTCATATTTCTGATAGAATCAAATTCTAGGAGACTTTGCCATTTGATAGTCCTTAAATTATACATTCCTTTTCACCTCGATTCACTTTCATCTTGCTTTTTCAAATTCGTTTTTCATTTCAAACATGCATCATCATGACTTTCTTTACACAAATAAACTTTAAAATTTCCCATATATAGATTTTATACTTTAAAAACAAATTTTCTAAAACTATTTTAATTTTCCCTATAACTACGTATTGCATTTGAAATTAACAATAAAATCAAAAATCTTTTTACTAGCCTTCTTCAACGAATATTTTCTCTATTTTTTTATAGCATTTGAATCTTCAAAAGTCTTTAATCTTTTGTCTGAATTATTTCAGCCCAAAGAACTTGTCAAACAAGTCGGATACAAGAACAATCCAACACAAAGTATTGCCTTTTTAAAAGTAGCTAAATGTTTGACAAGTACACAAGGACTCGAGTTCTTTAGACTCAAGGGTTGTCGTGCGAGGACAAACAAACGAGAATAAGAAATTGATTGACAATTATTGATATTTTATGAGCGTGGCCCAAAAGTCGTAAATGTAAATTTAATGTGGGCTGACATTAAAAATAAAAAAGAAAAAACAGACAGACAAAATGTCAATTATAAGCAAAGTTTAACAATTGTTTTGTGATTATTTAACATTTGCGATTACTTTTTGATTACTTCGATTTGAGTTTAAAATAAAGCAAATATTGGGGCTGGGGGAGTATTAAGCAAAATATGTTTGAAAGCTATTTAAATTTATTTCCAAACCTCAGAAAGGGTTTTTGGCTTCAAATTTTAAGCTAAGCTTCGAATTTTAAGCTATGCTATTTTTATAGCCTTCGAAATGTTTTATTTGAGGATATGTGTATAAGAGCCCTTTTTTAGGGCTCTTTTCCGAATTTATTCTCGATCCGACCGTCTGCTTGTTTCGGTGAAAACTATAACCTCGCAGATCTTAGGATTTCTTTTCACAAATATTGCCCATTAATTTACTTAGTTGATAAAAAAAATATTATAAGTAATAATTAAGACTATATAATTGTTATATTATTAGCAAAATATACTCTCTAAATTGCAGAATTTACGAAGTTTTTAGCCTTTATGAACTTATCATACGATTTTCAATATGGAACTATGTTAGAAAGCTTTCATTCATTCCTTGATCATTGAAATAAGCGGACAGGACGGATATTTAATCCTTGGCACCTACGAAGACTTTATAATTTTCAAAAGTCTTAAATCGGTGATTAAAAAAATTAAATATGTAATATATAGTTGAATAGTTTTTATCAAGCATATAAAAAGCTGACGCTGCTATTCATTTAAGTTTTGCTCGCAACATTAAATTTACAAATACTATAAGATATAGCTTCTTATTAATAATATAACTCTTTCAACAAAATTTCAAATGTGTTCTTAAAAATTTGAGCAAAACACTTAGAAATAGTTTTAAGAAAAATCATTTTTGAGACAGTTAAAATATCGCTTTGAAAAAAATCGTGAAAGGGTAAAGCACTTATATTTCTTCATGGAATATACAAAATATTTGTAAAGTGTTACCAAAGGTATAAAAAAAGTCGGAAAATATCATTATGTATCATACAAAAATATAGTTTAGAATCGGATCAAAATTTCAATAAAGAAAAACTCACCTTTCTGTTGATTTTTTTTTGCCAGTTAATAGGACAAATATATTAAATACAAATTAGATTAACGCACGTTTACCGTTTACAGCGCGATGCGGCGAATTGATTAACGTGTTTTTCTTTTATCTCCTTATCAGCACTGGAATTGTAACTGTAACTGAAGTAATTCAGATTTGGGTGCAGACTAAATTTTCGCTGACGCTTTTGTTGAACTGTGAAAAACACTCTCGAAAAACTGGCGTAAAAAGTGCTTCGAAAACTTTTCCAATTAAAAGGTTCACAATAATCGAGAGAAAGGTGCGAAATGTTTTTTTTTAAACTGATTTTTGTTTCTTACTATTTTTTTTTTTTAATTAACTTTCACGAAACCGACAAAAAGAGCGATCAGAAATAACTGTTTTTATTTTATTTGAAAAACTGTGTTCTTTAACCGTTAGTTCTCGAGAGCGCAAGTTGGGTTGACTGGTTCGACGCGCACGAAACGAATGCAGCGCCAACGACGAAGGCGACTTGTTTTATACGCGAACCGCAGCCGAACCAACGCCTCGCCTGCCGCCGCCGACTGTTTCAACTTCAACTGGTGTTCGTCGCTCCTGTTGCGCCTTCAATGAAAGCTATGCGCTAAGCCGGCACTGGCCAGCGTTTGGTTCGTGTCGTGACTAGAATAAAAGCTCTTTCTCCTCAGCGCCCACGCAGCGCAGCAGCGAATGCTGTGACGTCAGCGCAGCGAGGTCGTGTTGATTTAAAGCTGTGCTAGTTGCCTGCCATTCGCTGGCGTTTGAATTTGTTGTTGTTGGTTTTATTGCTGTTGCTTCTTCTTAACCTACGCACACGCATTTAGTGGGCGGCGCTTAAATTTTGTGGTCACCTTTTCGGGCTTACCAACCGCAAGAGGGTTGATAACTAATAAAAAACTGTAAATTGTTGCAGCACATTTGATGTCAGTTTTTAGGCCGGTTTTTGTCTCAATCCAACTAGTTTTTCTTTGTGCTTAAATGAGTTTATCCCCATGTCATGCGGCAAGCTGGCGATCAGATTTCATTTAACAGCTGCATTTACATTTCACATTTGACATTTCATTTAATCGCTTAAAATGTAAGCTAATCCCATACTGCAAATAGAACAAAAGAGAAATGGAAATGGAAATGTGCCTCATTATAAAAATATAACGCATACGCAGAGTGAAGTGTGGGCATTTCATTCAAACTTACTTCGTTGAAACTGATTTAAATGGTGTCCAACTTGTAGTCTGAAAAAATCTAATAGTTTGAAATTTCTGAAAATATTTTATATTCATTTTACAATTGCACTTAATGCTCTTATAAAGCCTTCAACTCTTAGAATTTGATTCAAATAAAGCCATGGCATTTAAATAATATATAAAAACATATTAATGTAAAGTAATTAGCTCAGTTTTGATCAAATTTTGAGAGCTACAAATTTCGGACAGCTTTTTTCAACATGGTTTAAATTTTTCTGCATTTAGCAGTAATAATAAAATGATATTTTTAAGATATTAATTTAATTTTCTTCTCTTATATAATTATAGGTTGCCTTTGATATATTTATACTAGGAGTTGTCAGTTTAGTAAGTTTTAAGTTATATCTATATGATTTTAGTCGAAAAATAAAGTTTATGAAAGGTAAGGTTAAAAAAAATTAATTACTTTAAAATATTTATTTTTGAATGCATTGAAATGAGGAATTAATTAATTGTGATCTGACTGAAATAGAAAATCTGTTGATTTGTGAGAAAGTGTTTGGAAAGATCTATTATCACAGATAATTAAATTATCTAATTAAAATAACAATAATTAGAATTATAATAACAATAAAAATTTAATAATAATAATGTTATTTAAACACTATCCTACACAAATTACAAACATTTGTCATATTACAAAATCCACAGTAATTGGAACGTAAGCTAAAACGGTAATTGGTTCGTGCAAAATTTGCCGCTGGCCTCAAAAGCTTATGCAGCTTTTTGTGGTACGAAGATGTGGTTGAGACAAGCACAGTCGTGGCATAAATATTGTGTACACTCAATATGGAAACCACGAAATGCTTGGTTTGAATACTGAAGCAAAATTTAAATTTAAGGAATTTTAAAAATGTTTGCTAAGAACTCTTAAATCACTAATATAAAATCATCCATTATGTTCTTAAGGTTTTGACCCTAAGATTGTATCCTTTTCTTATACAATCGAAATTTAAACAATTGTGTAATAAATAAAATCTACCCTTACAAGTTACTTATTAAAACGTTAAAAAAATTAATAAAACTAACTAAAATCTTCCAAAATGTTTGGTTGCTCAACGTTTAAATTTAACGACATTGAGAATTGGACCAAATTCGGACTTGAAGTTAGAGATAAGTAGAAAGAAAACACACACAATCTATAAGGAATATTAAATGTTTTACTCTTTATTCGATTGCTAATTAGTTTTATTTGTTTGTATTTATTATGCAAATATTGCCAAATTTGTTCATCAAATAATACAGTTTTCGTTTTTCGAAATTCACTTAATTGCATTAAATTATGCATATTGCTGGGCTTTGTATGAAACATTTATTCGAAACGAGCTCAACTTAGTTTATAAAGGACAAACAAATATTGTACATATTAATTACAATTTAATTACAACTAAATAACCGTAAATGTGTATTTATTAATTATTATTCAATTTATTATTAAAATAATGTACACTAAAACTTATGCTTAGTCGAGTCGAGTGCTCATTGCTTGTTCACGTTCTATAATACGATTATTTCGCTATGCCAAAATTCGCGTCTAAATTTTTGTTCAAATTTGTTAATTATTTTTAATTTTGATTTTGTATTTTTGTTGTTGCGCATTTTATTTGCCAAAATTGTTTACCATTTGTTTTGTATAGTTTTTATGTTTAACATTATCTAAATTTAATTTAATTACTGCTGATACGTTTTCTTTTGTTTAATTGCTAAATCACTGGATTTTTTCTATGCGTTTTTTTTTTGTTATGTTTTTATTGCATTTAATTTTTATGGTTTCCATAAGCAGAAAATTACAAAAGTTGTTTGCCTAAATAATTTACATAGAGTTTAGCCAAGTTAGGGATTTATCATTTTTTGCAATGCCAGCCCGTGTTTTATATATTGTTTAGACTAAGTTCTAAATTATCAGTTATTGTTTGCTTAAGTGCTAAGCCTAAATTTATATATATATATGTATATAAATGTGATATTCGATCTACACAAAATTCGCCAATTACTAAAATTATGCATTTATCGTAAACGTATATGTATTGTATATGTGTATATAGTATATCGTATGTGGTATATCATTAACTATTGCTCAGTAAGTGTGTTTTGCGTGTTAAGCAACGACAAAAAATTGAATTTAAAAAAAAATGTGCCAGCTATATAAATCGACTCTTGCTTTTCAGTTAGTTAATGCTTTTTTCTCTATATAATTAAGTTGTTTTCTTTTCTTTTTGCTCGCTCAACACGACGATATCACAACAAAATGTACCAAGTAGAAGAATTAGTTATCGTTATCGGTTATCGATCGCCACAATCGATTCACGTAAACGGCGGCGGCAGCACAATCGGATCGAAGCTCTGTTGAAGCATGGAAAAATTACTAAAGTTCAACATGCGACGATATCCCCACAGATCCATGGCCTCTACGCACACATCCTGAATTTGTTTGATCTGTCCGTCGTAGGAATATAGATAAATAAAGAATAAAACCGCTTTCCTTTAAATCGTATAATAGAAACACCCACCTCATCTGCCTTGAGATCCTGCTTCCAGTGAAAGGGCGCCGATCTGGAATCACGATATGTGGAACTAACGCCGCCTTTGTTCTCCTTGGTATGCGTATCCAGAAACTCCTCGACGGCGGGATCAAAGGGCAAGCCATAAAACTGTAAAATGTCCTGGGTCACATCATAGGGATTCAGCGACAGATCCTCATAACGCAGAGTTCTTTACAAATAGGAATAGTAAAAATAAAATAAATTAATATATATACATATATGTTTTATATACGGGGATGACCTGAAATCTCATCAAACCAAATTTCCAACACAATTTTAATTCTCGCCCCATAGGAAAATTTTTCGGTTGTTATTCAAGGTATTCACAAAGTCACAAAATCTGACTAAGCACACACTATTAAGAAAATTAATCAATCTGTGGTTTAAAATGTATATTGATTTTCTGAGAATTTTTGTTCCATTTGGTTAAAAGTGTATTTTACAAAGTTTATTGTCAAATATTGGTAATCAAAAGCCCGCAAAACTATTCGGCCACAATGATGACAACTGTTTATCAATAATAATCAAATTGTTGCTAGTTTTTGATTTATTAAATTGATCCATGATTTAAGTAAGCTGGCATATAGAAGTACAGTTGATAAACAAGTGAATCGTTTGCTGTTTCGGAAACAGAAAATAAATCAATCAAAGTTCGACGAATTTTTTAAAAATTGTACAAACCAAACGACCAAAAAAACGACCGATTTAACTTTCGGTCTAAAGATGTTTATTGGCTTGAAATCTGAATCATGCAACCCTTCTAGTAATTACAATCCAGGGTAACTCACCGGAAACGCGACGGATACGCTTTGAGCAGCTTATTGGCCGTCTTGTAGTCATCCACCAGATCCTGACAGACCAGAGCTGGATCCTCGCAATCCTCATTGCCGCCGCACCAGATGCGATGGCGACGCGATTGCATTGTGCCCCGCGGATCCCGCACCAGCAGCACAATACGCACATTGGATAGACTGCAATTAAATAGATTCGAGTGTTATGAATATGATAAGTACAATTGCAGCTATTATATCTGGCGTAATAGTTGGGCATAGAGCGTGAAGTTCGCTGTGCCATAACAATGCCTGAGCCCACTTTAAAATGGCATTCAATTAAATTTAATTTAAAACATCAGCTATGAGTCATAATTAGCATTTAATAATAGCCAGCCAATTTGATAATTGTATTTCATTATACTATTAAATATTAACTAAATAATAAAATGTGCATTACTAAATGTTTGACGATGAGTGAAGTGATATGCTATCAAATTTTTAATGATCGGAAATTCAAAATTAGTTTCTTTTCAAGGTTAAAGAATACGAAATTAGAATTATTTCTAGTCAATTTAAACTAATAAAACTAATGAAAATGAATCTATAAAGCAATAGAAAATTTATTGTAGATCAGATAAATCTACTTTTTTTTAGTAAAAATTAACCCATTCATTTCAAAAGTTCTTCTCAATTAAAAAACTTTTAGATCGTTTTTTCTTATTGTTAGCTATTATAGCAGCTATTGTTAGCTATTTAGCAATTTATAACACTTTAATAACATAAGTGAAAAATAATTCCTATTATTATAATTAGCTTGGATTATGAGCTTTTGTAAAGAACAACAAACGACAGCATATAGTTATGCATTTATAAAGAATCATAAGGTCTAATAGTGTTCGTTTGCATTATCTGCAGCTCAGTCAATTATCAGACCCATTCAAATTGTCAATGCTTCTCATCACATCACATCATCATTATTATTATCACTGTTATCGTCATTATCGCCATAATAACCGCAGCAAAGCTAACTGCGACTGTAGCAGTTAAGCCCCCTACCGAACCCACAATGCTAATGAGTTTGTGGTAGTTGTAGTAGAACTGTCAACCAGTAAACAAACATTCATAGATATAAATGTATCTTGACGTGCACACACACACACACACAGACAGATACATATTCAAATTTGCCAAGCAAATAGACAGAAGCATGAAATGCGTTCAAAAATTGGCTTTGATCGCAAGAGTAAAAGTGCCGCTTGGGCCAAGTAATATTATTAATATCTGTTGGGGCTTATGAGTAAAGATTTACAAGGTTTTTTTTTTTAAATTTCAAAATATTTATATCTTCAAATGCATAAAAATTTCTCCTAGTTTTGGGTTTTATAATAGTGCTGCAAAACTATCGATTATTTTACTGATAGATAAATTATAAATATTCTAACAATAATTCAAATATATCGATTTATCTTTTAGAGAAACATAAGACAATAAATTAAAGATATATGATTTTATAAAAAAAAAGTTGTCTTTACCAGTTTGTTGCTAAAATATCAACTATATCAACCGTATTATTATTATCAAATCTTTCGATATATGAGAAAAACCCACATAGCTAATAGAATTGGCATTTTTATCGGCATTTCGATATCAATAACTATCGTTTATCAATTCTTTCGGGTGAAGCCCCTGTGTAATACACTTTATGTGACTATTTTCATAATAGAGGGTATAAAAATCAATGTCATTGAATTGAATTTTTGTGCAAGCGTGATACGCTTGTTGACACAATATAATGAAATTTTCAAGCCGAAGAAGTGCCAACGATATTATTGTGCTCGTATCAGTAGCTGGTTAGGCACAAAGTAGTGCAAAATAGCGTGCAAATAGAGAAAGACTTGGATACTGCCTTTCCTTATAGAGCAAAAAACCGACTGCTGAAATTGTTGACAGGGAAAGCAAGAAGGCGTGCAAAAATAATAACAGTAACAGTTAACGATAAACGTCACAGTGGAGAACAGCTGCGAAAATACGCAAAGAGCTAAAATCATACAAAAAAGTTGCACAAAGCCGCAAAGCAAATTGCGCAAAATACGCGCAGCAAATTGAAAACCCAAAGAAAAAGAGACAAAAAGCCATTTGCATATTGATATAAGCCAAAGGCAACAAAGAAAACCCCTTAAGCAAAAAAAAGAAAAAATAAACAAAGATGATCGAAGTTGAGTCTCTAATATCAGCACATTTGCCAATTGTGTAAGCTTTGTAAGCGATTTTAGTTACAATTGGACTATTTTCGTTTTTCTTTTTCTAATTTACATTTGGGGTGCTGCCAGTCAAAATGAATGCGTTTCCCAAAAAGGTTAAAGATAGTTTAGTTATCTTTGCAAATTAATCTGTGTACAAATATATCTTAGCACTCTATTTTACAGATCTTTCTCTCTCTTCCAGATTCGTTTTCATTAACCTTCACTATCTGTTATAATTGAACCTATCCATAGCTTTATTAACTGGAAAGATTTTTCACGGGAAAATCAGCCACCTTCAGTTACCTCTATTATCTACGAATCTAGGTGTTTCAGAGTAAATGTATTGCATACAATCTGTTTAACCGGGAGATTCATTTATTTTATTGTACACATATTTTATTTTATTTGCGAACTTTGTACACTAAAGTCAGATATTAACTAACAATTTAACATTCCCATCCTTTTATGAATAATTGAGCCTTCCTAGTTGCTTAACATACAAATCTACGGCAGTAAAACTGATTATATGCTATCAAATAAAAAGATATATATCAGTACATAACACACAACTTACAAACAAATCAATATTCAGCTCTCAGCTGTGTATTCTTATTAATTTTATTTACATATTGACATCTGATGGATATGCATGACAAATTACAAAATTTTCAAGTGCCCAAAAAAATATATATTTTGGCAGCTGCTCAACATTTTTTTTGCGTTTCGGTTGAGTTGAATTTCTGTTTAATTACATTCCATTTCATTTCTAATTTATGCCCAAGAGCACTTTGTGAGTTCCAAGTGCCAACTCGACTTCCACTCAATATTTATGCATACATATACATACATATATATATATATGTATATATATATGAATATACCTTTATATATTTTGTACACCCACAATATTTGATTTAATTTCACTTTTGGACAGTTATTTACATGAGATTGTTTTCTTTTTGAGTAATTATGCAAAAAAAACAATTATATAATATTTGCTATTAATATACATAAATATTGTTATATAAGCAAAATAATTATTAGACCCAAAAGATGCTTGAACTACTTTGCCCTGCGGCATGAAGTTTATTAAAGTAGAGTCAGAGCAAAATTGACTTTGAAAATAATCATGACGATATAATAAATTTAAACATATTGGTTATTTATTATTTAACAAAACTTATTGAAATTATTTAAATATGTAAAAATCAACCTTTTATACAAAAGGTTAATATAAATAATATAAAATCAAATTTAATTTAAAATTTAATATTATTAAAAAGCTTCCATTTGAGCCGTGAAATACTATTATTTATTTATAGAGAACAACTCAATTCACGTTTCATTGAATTTAATATAAAACATCAGATTTTGGCAATGCAATTGAAGCCACCGTATAAAATTATATTAAATTTCGTACATTCAGCTTCCAGAATTTTTTGCAGCATTTTTCTGGCTACCATCAAAGTCATGTAAAAAATTTCAATTCGTCTCTGTTGCAATATACAAAAAATTGCGCATACGCTCTGTTGACCAAAGGCTCGCTCACCATGTGTGTGTGTGAGTGCGAGTGTGTGTGTGTTTTTGTGTGTGTTGGTTTATTTATACTTATAAATATGCATAATTGTCGCGTGCGGGTAAGCAAAAACAACGAATGTTGGAAACGTTACAATATATGTTCACGAGAAAAGGCACAATGAAAATTTTCAGCCATGAGAAAACAAAAAATTATTTATTTAAGTGCGGAAAACAGAAGAAAAAACCGCCAAAGAGAGAAGGCGAAAAAATTAAAAAGCCTGTGGACAGAGTTAAAATGGCCAAAGGCAGACACAGCAAAAGAAATTAAAAATTCAGCACGCGTCGCAATTATCCAACAAATTTACGAAGCAACAAAGGAAATAAATTTTTAAAAAATTGGTTAGAATAAACAATGGCAAAATTATGCACTCTGTAAAATGTGTAATTCAAACAATACGGAAAATTTTCCCTTATCTTAAATTTGACTATGGAATGAAAGAGATTTGACTGGCCGTAAATATGTAGCTTTAATTTCCGCAGCACTTTCACTTGGACTCGACCCGCCGCCTTTCCTTCTCAGACAATTAATCAACATTATCAGCTTATGTCAGACGAACCCATGAAAGCCCCAAAAAAAAGTTGGGGAACAGCTGCACGCATGAAATTTTACCGCTAATCCAGTTTAATGCTAATTACCCATGCAAAAAGCGGCACAGCCAATATCCTGACAAAGCCAGCAAAAACCTCGCATTTGCCTTCATGTTAACAAATTGGATTGTTAACATTCCCAGCGGGCGACTCTGAGATGATCTGTAAACAGCTGAAAAATACTTTTATATCTTAAAATATAATCTTATTAATTTTAAAATATGTAGAATTTCATTGCCTTATTTAATTAAATAACTATTCATTAGGTTCTTGGAAAAGCGTATTGCGTTATTTATTCAGACTCATATAGATCTATGCACGGACTTTAGTTTATTTGACGGACTATCTCAGCCAAAGGTCAAAAGATAACTTACTAAAAACTAATTTCTTATCTAATAAAATATAAGGAAATAATTTTAAAGCGAAATATCTTATATAAATTGTGATAAGAAGCTTACAAATATGCTTTCTGTTAATTAAAAAATTTAATTTCCTTTTAAATAAAATTGCCAAATAGATTTCTTAAAACAATAATTAATGTCAACAATTAAAAGTAAACTATGTAAAAGCTACTTAAAGATTTAACTTTTTATTTTATTTACTAATAACTGCAGTAAAATCAAAATTTTATTCAAATAATATTCTGATAAAAGTAATTTAAATCATTTCTTACATCATTTTTATCCATCTTGGTAAAGTTCTTATTATAATATAAATGTTTTTGTTTTTCTTAAAGGGTTGTGCCTAATTAAAATTCTTTTAAATTCTTCTACCATTAATTTTTTTGAATAAAATTAGTAGTTTTTTCTAAGATGCGTTTGAAAAGTGTTCTTGCATCTGCTGGATTTTTTAATGCTAGCTACTCATACCCCTTAAATCTTTTTATCTCGTTAGGTACATAAATCTCTTTGTTAAGCTTCAAAGCTGCTCTCAAATTGTAACAAAATAAAAAATGAGCTGAAGTAGAGCCCCTCAAAGCATATATGCTATCAAACGAGTCCGTCCAAGAAATGTTCCATTGGGTCACGCAAATGTATGTCATTCATTAGAAAAGATATGTATAGATATGTAGACGGATGAGTTATGGTAGTGTTATAGAAATAAGTGCTGGGCTGTGGAGAGCTCTGCTAATGACCAAGCGCGTTTTGTCTATCGATTGGTGGATCGGTTCAAATGCGAGGTTCAAGGCCTCAAGCAACACGTGAGCCAAACAACAGAAATAGCTTAACCACTTTTGCTTTTATACGATTTTGTGAGCCGCCACAAAAGTTATGTAAATATGTGGTTAATATACATACACATATTCATTTACATATGTTTGTATGTGTAATATGCCTCTTTTATTCATATTATTGTACCTCCCGAAATGGCGCATTATATTGATAAATCATTAGGCATTAGCGTTTATTAGAGCTGACCCAAAAACAACAAAATAAAACGAACAAAGCGCGAAGTTTGTTTTAGTTCAGCTAACTGTACACGTTCTTTATATATATAATATATCTTTAACTTGGAGCACACTCGAAATGTATCTTTCTCTATTGATTGCTTTTAGTTTATGTTTTAAAATAGCTTTGCTTTTCTTGGATTCTTTTAGCTTGCAAATTTTTGTTTGCCTTTTGATCTTGGCAACTATGTCAAAATGCCGCAAACTGCCGCAGCAAAATAAAAATAAAAAAATAAATACAAACAAATTATACGAAAAAAAACAAAAACAAAAAAGCGCGTCCGAAATTTGTGACGGCTTTGTATGATTCAGACACGTAGATAGTTTTTGGGGGCCAACCGAGATTTTCAGCGCGTTTTTCATGCGGTGCCGCAACGTCGGCCAATGGGTCAACTCTGCAGTTGGTCAGAAAGAAAGACGAGGGGGGATTGTCTGGCGGGGTGGCCAAATACACACAAATTGAATATGCGTTAGTTTTTGCTTAGCCAGCGAAATTGGATACATGTACCATATAAATGGGTAAATATATAAGCAAGTGTACACTATGCTACTAATAAATAGAATATATATTCATATTTATTTTAGTTTGTAGCCTCCGACGAGGCAAGAAAATTATCCGCATTTGATGACGGAAAAAACGCTTTATTTTTAAATAAAATGTTGATAGCATTATATCAACTATAAGTCTTCCATTGATAACTGGCATTTAGAAAATAAATAAAAAAAAAAACTGGAATAAAGTTGTTTCCTATTCATTTATTTCACTTATCTCTTTATAAACTTGTTAAATGCCTGAATTTAAACGGATTTAAAGTGTTTTTCATATCAAACGATATATTTTTGATTTCATTGAACCAAACAATTTTTGAATATTAATAAAAATTTGCTTTAAGTCACACAGAAATAAATAAATGCTATTATTTTTATTTCGTGCTCATAAATTTATAATCTTCATTGTATTTAAACTATTTGCATATATTTACAATGTCCAAATAATTTTTCACATTGCCATTATTGTACAATTTTAAATCATCTTGACTTATTACCCACAAGTGTTAAAAATCACATTCAAACAAATATACGGAGAGGCTGCTGACGTTGTTTAAATAAAAACTAATTGCGCACATTAAATGGAATTCAGGCAGCGCATAAATAACAATTAAAAACAGATGGACTATATTGGCCTAAAAATTAGCAATTATTTGTATATTTATGTGTGTGTAGCAAAACTGGTCCGTGGCTGTCGAAAAAATAAACAAAATTACCGCATATAAACAAATAATAATCAATTGTGTTTACAAAACACATTACATTCACCTTAAAAGCCAAAATATTAACTTTCAAACGCAAAAACAATTGAATGAATATCAATTATGCAAAATTAATTAAAAATAAAATTTAATTTATATATTATTTATTTATAAAATTTACATTTTAAATTCACAACAAATTGAGAGCAAATATAAAAACTTTAATAATAACGCGCGAAATTTATTGATTTAACAATTGACTAACGGAAAAACATTGCAAACACGTAAGTCTGCATTCTCGTCCCTACCATTGCCTCTCTATAGGAACTTGGCCCATATATCCGAGCAATAATAGTGTTTGTAACGCCCACCAAAAATATGCAGAATGCAGAATATACCCGAGCACCAAGAAACAAAGAAAACAAAGAGAATAAACGAACCACAAGCATGCAACATTTTAAAAACGACAATGCTAAATGGAGTTGTGGCGCCCAACGTAGGGCACATAATAGAAATTCCACAGCAGCGCTTCATATTTGAAACTGGCGCAAAGTTATACTTAGTAGAAAAATGCTAAAAACTAAAAGCTAAATTTAATTCCCAAATAAGCGAAAGAGTCGAAAACGTATATCATGAAAGACTGTGGCGCTCAACGAGGGGCGATACGAATCAGCGCACAGGCTCAGCACTGTTTCCAGTTAAAAGCGAACTTCATTTTCACATGAACCATCATATTACATAGTCAAAGGGTAAGGGAAAAAAACAGGAATGCATTTCGCCCCATTTTAGGAGCTGTCCGAATGTAATTTTAACTAGTTATCTACCCCATGACATGTGAGACAGGACTAAGGTCAAAGAAAGGGAAACACGTACGTTGCATGCAAAATTTAGTAAAACATGTAAAATGCATTATTGCAATGTGTTGTATGGAGCTGCCTCTTTTGCAATCTCATTGTTGGCTTTTGGGTCAAGGGTTTTTTTGGTGAGTTTTCTGTAATGACAGCTGCTGTTAATGCGTCGGTTGACTGTAAAAATGTGAGTTGGGTGTGTCCAAATAAAATTAGTTATTTAGAACAGGGAGTTGTGGGATTTCAGAAGTGAAGTTATTTTATAATTGGATAAAGCAAGCAGAGCTTTAATAAATTTAAATTAAATTTCTGATTTGAAGTCACGCAAGTTGTAAATACACCGCTTTGGGCATAAGATTCTGCCTAACATAGGCCTAGCTTCTATCACATTATGGCTACACACCTTGAACTTGAATAAACCTAATTCACGCATACTGGCACAATAAGGTCTGGCGTATAGACAAAAATGGTAAATTGCGTGACGCTAATAACAGTTTACAGCACTCGAGCCAAGCTAAACTGTAACTTTGCGGGGCTTTCTATGCCAGGGCAATATCGAAACTGGGTCAGAATTACTGGAAAGTACCAGCGCGCTGGATCAATTTCAAATTGTAAACAGCAGGCAACGAGGGCCACACACACAAAATGCGAAATGAAATCAATGTGAAAAATTGCCGGTAAATGCAAACAACGGCAAATGTCAATCAAAGTCAACTGGGGATGCGACGACGACGCCGACGACGACGCAGCGAACCAAGTTGAGTGGCAAAAGAGAAAGGCAGAAAGTCGGAAAGTCTGAAAGTCAGGGAATGACAATAGACAAAGCGCACATAAAAAAAAAAAATACTGGGCGGCGGATACACTGAAAGAGGGAGGTCAGGTTCGCTGCAATAGAGCAATGCAAGTTTTTCCTGCAAGTTTTTTTTGTTCCAACATTTTATTTTTGGCGCCTTGACACATGAAGCCCCCTTGAGGAGGCAGCAACAGCAGCCGAGGTGCAAAAGCCTCTTGGAAGCTTCATTAATAACAAACTAAGCGTCTCTCTAATGACGTGAAAATATACATATGACAAGGCAATGCCCGCCACGTTCGTCCAGACGAAATAAACAACAGCCGCAGAGCAGCGCGTGGATGGGCCATGCTCTGCACCCGGAACATAGCCCGGGTCCGACCGATGCCAGCCCCGACCCATGGGGAGGGCAACAATTGAAAAGCCGCTCTTATTGTCTGCTGAGATTTTACCGGCAGTATTTTAAATACCCTACCCAAGAGTATGATAATTGTATAACGCATTATGCTGTCAAGTGTATATTTCTGATCAGGATGGGACAACTCAGTCTATCTACAGATAGGATACATCTACAGATGACCGTTAACTGTATCTCCCATAGTTGTAATCATTTTTAATTTAATAGCTTATTTTCTGTGCTTGGCCAACTAATTTTCAATCGATTGATTTTTTTAAACAAATTAATACAGCAAAATTACTTAACATTAAAAAATATATCATAGACAGCCTTTTTTTATTTGAATCAAATTGTATAAACAAAAAATATATTTATTTAAAATAGGAGTCTTTAAAAAAGAACAGATTGAAACTAAGTGTATAGGAATATCATGCATACTATAATTCATAGAACCAAATATATCGTTGTATAACAAACTTTTTTAACTTCGGATAACTATGTCGTTTACTAACTTTAAGTATATATTTAAAGAGTATCAGCACTTCGTGCTGTCCAAAGATCAGCTCTTTCTTTACACTTTTTTCCCTCATCTCTTTTTGTGTGCTGTGCCAACGTATGAAATTTATTGTGTTCGTGCATTTGACATGAAGCCTTTAGGGCCACGCTTTTGATAGGCTACCCAAAGCATACCGAACCGTACCGAACCTGGCATCTATGTGTGTTTACTCAGTGTTGTTGTTGTGTTTTGTTTTTGTTTTTTTTTTTGGTTGTCAGCTGATGATGCCAGGAGAAAGACAGCCAGAATCAGGCAATTTAGCTGACATGTGAAATTATTATAGAGCAAAGACTTATTGTGGGCGCTAGCAGTCCATAAATTAGCCAAAGGCATCAAAGAGCAGCTCACATTTATGCAGAAAGATTAATGTGAGCCTGGCTCTGACTAGGAGCAAGCCAATGAATGCTTTGATGATACTATCTTGGATAGTTACGAGCTTTGGCATCACATAATTATATCTAGGTGTACTAATTGGTAAATGATTTCTTTCGACTTGTGTTTGATCTTTCTTGCTTAAGTATAATTCACAGCTTGACTATTGTTTAATTCTTTACAAATTCTAACTGCTTGGCAAATATTTATCATGCAGATTAAATATTCACATGCTGATTGGCTAGCGAGAATAGAAATAATTAAAATGCAGCTTGATTATTTAGCATTAAAGCAGATCAAAAGAACAGTCTACGTTTTAGTTACAACAATTTAGCTATTTAAACCTTTTCACTTCTAGCATTTTTATATAAGTACGCAAGTCATTAAACGTTGCTTCCTGCAACCACTTGACTTGATTCGCGTGTAATTGAATTTTGCACTTTTGCGAATTTTGACCCAGAAAAGTTGGGCCAAAATCAATAGGAAGCGGACACTAATGGTTGATTGAAATTTATGTGAGGCATCCTTAACTTTAATTACAACGAGGTTTTTAGTTAAACAACATTGTGATAAATATTTGTTAAAACATTTAACATTATAATGAACAAATTTCAGGCTCCACATAACTATGTATCTAGACATTTTGTAAAAATATATATATTTCACTTACATTTAAAGCTGAATTCATAAATAATTAAATAGAATTACATATGTATGTCAAAACAATAATAATAATAAATTATCGTGCTATGGATAAAATATACTAATGAATGCATTAGATACAAGTGTTGCATAACAATGAATTTAATATTTGATGCTACAATTTGGATTTGCATATTTCATAATTTAATTATAGTTCCGAAAATTCAAATAGAATAAACATCAAATATATTTATTAACTTAATATGAAAGTTTCTTGACGTTGTATAACACTATAACGCTGCGAAATTAAAGCTGCCATACAAGTTGTTATCGTTTTTCAACACTAAACTAATATCGTATCGTAATTAAATTATATTTCCCAAAATTCAAATTGAATAAACATCAAACATATTTATTAAATTTATAGGAAAGTCCCATCCTATAACTCTGTGAAAATTAAGTAGCTATACAAGTTTTTATCGTTTTTCAACACTAAACTAATATCGCATTTGAACAATTTTTATCTATTACCGGATTGCAAAAGGCACAAACTGGCACTGGCATTCATTACGCCAGCTGATAAGTTGGGCTGGGTTTTGCTTAAGAAATTCAAAAAAACTGTTCAAATATATATTTTAAGCAATCCGTAAAGTAGCCCTTATCATGTTAGCTAGCCCTGAAATATTCCCCAGTCACTGTTCGCAGAGTCGTGTGCCAAGCTCTACGTCTTAAGGTTCCCCCTACTTTGCGCTCATTTGTTGACTTTTCAGCGTTTCTAGTGCTGACTGAGCTACTTAATGACTTATCGCCATCATTATGCCTCGCTGGCTGCCTTTTGGGCTGCCCGAGAATTGCGGCCAGAGTTAAGAAAGCGTAAAGTGAAAGATACTCGAGTGGCAAAGTGATGCCAGCCAAGTGCAATGCTAGCTGGCTGCAGCCTCCGCAGTCTTTGTACAGCCTCCTGCTGTCGCTTGACTAAGTGACATTTGGATGGGCAGCCCATAACACTTTCAGCCAGAACTATGCGTCACCCACATAAATTCAGGCTACGCTCGGGCCAAACCTTTCTCTTTGCTTGCACAACCAAAATGCAATTAAATGTAGCCAAAAAAAATACGTGAACACATAACGAGTTATCTTGGTATTAAGCGAAACTTAGATACGCTTTAAAAATGTTTGTTAAAATTCAATATCAATTCGAAATAGTTGAAAGATGGTTTACGTTTTTTAGAAGAAATAAATAAACATTAGGATATATCACACATATAGAAGATATATTGCTTCAAAATCAATGAAAGGAATGCAATAAAGAAGTCTCTATAAATATTGTAAAATGAAGATTCAATTTACAGCACTATACATATATATGTACAGATGTATAATAAAAAAATATTAAAAAACATTTATATGTTAAAGAGATCAGGAAAAGCCAATTTAATATTCAGAAAACTTAAGTCAGAAAATGGCTATCAGCTTTTTTTCCTGTTAAGATTGTTAACGTTTTTTCGATTGGCAAATGGCTATTAAATGTCAAAACTAATTGGTACATCCAAAGTTTGCGAGGGAGTAACTCAGTTAAAACTATTTACACACTGCAACACAAAGGTAATTAAATTCATCGCCAGGGTATCAGGAAAACCAGTTATGCTCGCCCAAAGGAGACTGCCTGCTGCCTGAACGGAGACTTGTGCTGAAACTGCGACGGCTGCTCTTGCCGGAACGGGGACTTCAATGTCGCCCAAGGCAATAACAATAATGCCGCCGCCGTTCAAAATCCAATAATATGTATAACCAATGCCGCACCTTTCGGGTGTCACAGTGGGTGCGGGGGGATGGGGGGGGGGGGGATGGGTTGGTAATGCAGCTGCCATCCATTTTATTGTCATGTAAATGCAATTTATGTGTTGCCCCCGGCCTCGGCACATTACACTCTCCCCCCCCCCCCCACCTCAATCTTTCTCTCTTCCCGCTCTGTTTCTTTGTTAGCTTTTAACCAAATTGCTCCACTTGCAATCGCTGGGCTTAGCGGGGCGTGGCAGAGGCAGCCAATAGGTTCCTTGCCGCACCCAGCAACATTTTGACACTTCATTTCACTTTAGTTGCAATTTTTATTTGCCAGCTCGTCTTGTCTTGTGTACTTAGTTCGCTTCCGTTTTGCTCTGTTGTGCCACGCCCATTATTCCCAGCGGTTGAGATTTACTTATTTGTAAAATGAGCAGCGGCATTTTTCTAGCTCTTTACCCACTGCGATTTGAATTGTACGTGAACTGGGAGCAACCTTTGGTGAGATAACGAATTTTATATTCTTATCAGAAAGCAAAGCTTCTTTCAAATAAAAAAGTAAGCTTTTTATAAAGTTTTTAGTTTAGAATAAATGGACTCATATCAACTATTGCGTCACTCTAAATAAGTAAAATAAACTAATTTCGGTAAAAGAAAATATGTACAAATCAGGAGGACAAAATAGGTATACTGAATTTAACTCTTCGAGAATTATAATAAACAAAATGAAAAACTAATTTATATTTTGCTTCCCCTTATCTAAGTGAATGGAAATTTTCTATGTTATCTGAATTTACATGTTTGCTTTGACGATTTATAAATTTATTAGTTGATTCATTTTGACATTTACCAGATAATAACTAGAATTGTGACAGGCCTGAATTCATTCTAGAATTCAAGAATTGACATTTAAATATATGAAATAGGCACTTATTAGTTCTTCACTTTTGTTGACATTATTAAAATTAGTGTTATTATTTATTGGGGGCCTTTTCTATCATTTTAACAGATATGTGCCAAAGTGAATTTTTATTGGGTTAAATTATAAAAGTTCAAAAGTACGGATTATAATGACCTCTGTTTAATTCAAAATTCAAAACAAAGATTATACCTTTGCTGAAGCAAGGAAATATCATTTTCCTCATTTAATTAAGAGCTGAAGGAAAGTTGCATAGGTCTAATTCACCATTATATAGTATGTAGTTATGTAAAACTCTAGGCAACCTGAATCGCTAACAAAACTAAAGGATTCAAGGACAAAGGCTACTGAAAAGGGAAGAAATCAGTTTCAAATACTATTGTAGCCAAAATAAAAAATAAATTAATAAAGAATGAATCTCTGGTTATTCATATTATTATTACAAAATATATTACTTGCATATTCACAGTTTTTAGCCATTTTTAGTAGTATAAATATTTATTTTGTGATTACTGATGTACATACCTGCAAGAAAAATAAAGATAATATTATGTTAATAAAAAATTATACAATGCATAAGAATCAATTTCAATAACAGCCCAACCCGCACAAAAATCTGCTCATAAGTATAAACTGCAGAAAGCAATTACGAGTTGCATCAATTCAAATGACGCCCACAAATGAATTAAAAACAATCATAAATTTAAAATGCAAGGTCTTGCAAAAAATGTTTCGAATTCAATGCGCACGTACCGACTGCCCACATGCACGGACTGCATCTGCATCTGCATCTGCAACAGCATCTGCATCTGCATCTGGGCGAATCTCTCTGGTCGGCGAAGTGCGGCGAGCGGAGCTTGTTGTTTATGGAGTTGCAACCTGGCGAAAGGGTAGCACGTCGCGCGCGCTGCATGTTGCATTATTTGGAGCGAGGCTGGCAATAAATTGCAGGGCATTGTGGGGGGGCCCACTGTGACAAATGGCAAGCGGGTGAAAGGCATTGGATAATTGGAAAGTGGAGCCAGCAACTAAATTGGCTTCACTTAAGCTGACCAGCATAAAAAGCAAAGAGCAATGAGCACAATATACAGGGTACTCAACATATTAAAATTAACTACAAATTAATATATATGTATAGCTTCAAATATGACTTTAATTTTAATAAAACTAGCACAATATACAGGGTACTCAACATATTAATAAATTAACTACAAATTAATATAGCATCAAATGACTTTAATTTTAATAAAATTAAGGACAGGAACAGGGCACATAAAATAAAACAAAGTAAATTAAAAACAAAATAAATTGGAATATAATAATGTATATAATATTTACAAACTAAGTTTACTATCCTCTTCTTCTTTCCGTCTTCTCTTACTGTGATATAATGAAAATGAAAATAAATTAGATTTATTTCAACTAATTGTATTTTCTTTCCAACGGGGAGTGTTTCCTTGCTTTGTTAATCTTAATTCTTTATATATATAATGATAATAATTAAATAAACTTTAATAATAATAGTAATATATATAGAAATAATAAATAAGTAATTCAATCATATATATTACAAGGTCCACACATAATAAAATCAATTTAAGCCTTGCATTATCACAATTTTCAAATTCTGGCATGAGGTGGAGAAAACTAAAACTAATTTTGCGTTTATTACAGGTTACGAAATGTGCGCAAATTATATGAAAACGCAGACACACACACAGATACATCCACACACACACACACACACACAAGCAGCTATTACCAGAGCGCGCACAACACAAGATATAGATACTGATATAAATGTAGATACAAAACGTACTCGTACTGTGCGAATGCCATTGTCCGGACGAGACCAAACCAAACCAGAGCCAAAGCCGTAGCTAACAATGCATAAGAGAAGAAGAAGCAGCGGAATAAGAAGCCAGCGGCAGAAGAATGCAACAAGAAGAGGCGAAACGCGGCATTCGCAGCGCCACACAAAGGTGCCACGTAGAAAATTGCATAAGAATAGAACTAATTTAAACAACTTGCAGATACCGCGGTACCAGCAACAACGCCCCTCGCATTGCCCACTGAAGGTAATAAAAATTATACAATGACTGCACAAGAGCGAATGTGCGAGAGGGAGAGCAGAGAGATAGAGAAAGAGGGAGAGAGTTATCTACCCCATAGACGCCGAAATATATCAATAGTAGATGCATCACCGTCTGACTAAAATTGCATTGTGTTCAGCTGCGTTTACATGCATTGTGTTGCATTGTGTATCTGCCAGCCAGCCACTCAGATTGTATCTGTCAGATACTTTGCCGCCACTGAGGGGCTGATGCGTCAGTTTGCGCTGCTCTTGACGAGCTGCAGTATTGATACAATGCAAATGCGAACAATATAAAGATGAGTAGCAATAAACATTTTTTTTAAATAAAGTGAGCTAATAAGAAATATAGATACGTATGTATATCTAAAACTTGTGAGAATTTTACAAGGTATAATACAAATATATTCAAAATATTATTTATATATATAGCTAATCATATACATAGTTATGTCGCTTAACATATCAAAAAACAAGTTCGTTTAAATATTTCAAATAAATTTTATTCGAAAGAAATACTTCAAGCTATATTAAAAAGCTTAAGGAAAATATAAATTTTCAAATGAGTTAAAAATATTTTTTCAATTACTTATATTATTTACTCAATAAAAATATATAAAAATAAAAATATGTTAATTGTAGATTTTAAAGTAAAATGTAAATGAAAAAAATGAAATGATAATTTTGTAACAAAATTAATGAGATTTCAAAAAAATAAAATAAAAGGAAACACACTTTTTTATTCAGCCCATCTTTTAATATTTGTAAAAATATGTTTGCATACATTTTTTTTGTTTGCACAGAAAATGCAAAAAGTATTTTTATAGGCCGCAAATAATAAAAAATTGCAAATGTGTATATATTTAAAATAAATATGAATATTTACAGATATCAAAAATATTCCACAGTATATATGTAAGCTATTTATACCCTGCATTAAAAATGGCCTAAAGGTTATAATCTTTTCGTGTATTATTCTTGATAGCCGAGTCTATCGAGCCTTGATAAAAGAAAAACGTTCAGGGTATTTGCTAGTCGAGCACTTCCATTATAACTTGCTGAATTTAAGTTTATCAAGGCGAAAACCAATAACAATTGATTATGTAAATTTATTAATACGGATAACAGCTGAGACCTTAAGGAAATTCCATTAAGTTTTGCATGTAAGATAATTAATTGAAATATATTTCTTTTTAAGTGAGTACCTCGTTTAAAATACGGCCCTTATGTAAGTATGTCAGGCGGAAAAGTTCCATTCACTTTTTTGTGGCTAAAATATATCCGCAGCTACTTAAACGACTCGCACATCTGCATGTCAATCCTTGACTTTGGGGGCTTAATTACACAACAAGGAAACCGGAACAGCCGCTTGGCGGCATACGTACTCACGTACTCACTTTACCACGCCCACCTCGACACCCCGCCTCCATTTGTACAGGCGTTACATATGCAAACAAATTACAGAAAAGGCAAAGTGGGGCACGTAGCTTTTTATGCGAACATATTGCCTGCCCCAATCCGCCACACTTCTTACCACAACAGATGAGTTTCACCCGGATGAGTTGACACTGTCGTCGTCGTCGCCGTCGCAGTCGCAGTCAACGTCACAGCCTCTGCCCCGGCGCGCCTTTGTTCGGGTCCAGGCAGGTTGTTAAGCAAAAGTCACGTTGGTCGAGACGCCGTTTGGCCAACCTCAAGGTTAAGTGGCAAAGAGCTGCGGCAAAGGGGAGCGCCAGTGCACTGGAGATAAGCGAAAATTTGTTTACCATAAACCTGACAGTTATTTGTTTTAATAAGAGCCAGATTAAAAATTGTTTCCACGAAACAGTTGGCTAATAAATGAAATCTTTAAAGAGCCAGCGACTTACAAGCCAGAGAACTTTTATTGAGATACAAATTAAGACGGATAATGGAAAAGCCACTTGTCTACAAATATAAAGAAAGTCGCTCTTAATAATAAATAAAGCGCTTTAAGTCAGTGTCCAAGTTAATTACAGCGCAGCAGAGCTTAATTTATTGGAAACTGAGAGAATTTTGTTTTCATTTCTTTTTATTTACTATATAAAAGCAGATCCTTTAATTAAATTTAAACTTTCTTTGAAAACTCTTAAGTATACTTAATACTTCCTTTCCCCAAGCTCAGTTTTAATGTGATAAATTATAACTTTTAAACCATAGAAGCCGATTTTCAATGCACTAGAATCTAACATTTTTTCTTTTGATAACATTTTACTTTACAAAGAATGTATGTAAAATCTTTTCAATTTATTTTAATTCGGTTTTTCTCAAGTGGCACTTTTGCAAGCTCATATCCACAAAGGCACTAATTTATTTTAATTACGACTATTTATCAGTTGCGGCAGCTGCTAACCCTTTCACCATGACAAGAGTGGATCGACCAGAGGCAGCTGTCGGCCAACTTATTGTTCTACATTTTCCTCAATTACCGCGCGGCGTTTTCTCGGGCTGCGCTTTCATGATTTGTGGCTCTGGAGCGCTTTTAATTATTGCGATTATTGTGGCAACATTCAGTTTACAGTTTTCAATTGTGGCAAGAAGCGACGCCTTGCAACATGCGCCACTCGCAGCTCGAAATGAAAAAACAATTTAGCGCAGAATGAATTGCTTAGATAAGTATACGGAAAGAGATCAAATTAAACAAATAGAAAGAGAGACAGAGAGAGACAGAGAGAGAAAGAGAGAGGAAAGGTAGGCACTAGTGAAGCAGCAGCAATTCTCGGCTGGCTCCACAGCAGATCCAGCTTGAAAATAATTATAATGAGCCAATGATGACGTTCAACGGGCCAAAGCGATGTCAACGCTAGTTTTTCCTCTTGCAAAGCAAATAACTTGTAGTTATAACTGGTGTACGCTAAGTTGAAGTCTAAAGAGAGTATTTTAGCTTCGATACAATATCAATAAAATTAAGAGAAAGGTGAATGTTACTACATTAATCATGTCTTAGCTCACGTACACTATACGTGAATTCTGTGGCTTTAACAGCTAAAAGCTCTGCTTTAATGGGAATAGGTATAACCTAGAGCTTTTCGGAGAAAAGCACACTAACACATGTGCATTTTCTAATACTTATACACAACAAAAGTACTGAAGCAACTCTTCTACTAGTATTCAAACTCAATATAAAAACTAGAAGAGTTGAAATAATTTAAGGTTCAGCTTCAAAATTTGTTTAAAAACTACCACTAGAAATGAAGGAAATACTCTCGCAGAGCTTCTTTACATACCTAACATAATCAGAGAGGAAAGCGCATACAAGCTTCGTCATGTTGCAATCAGCTTTCAATTCTAGATTTAATTAGCGTGTTGCACAGTTACTTGTATTGTTAGCTGTGTAGGAAATGTTAACAAGAGGCTCAGAAGACGGCCAGCTAAAAAGTCGGTGCATAGCTGTTTAGATTTATAAAAAAAGGTTCGTTGACTGAGAGTCAGGTATACAATAGCATAGCTAACATTTGTAATCACGAACATAAATATTCATGAATGCATGTTCATAGTTTTTCCAACAGATAAAATATAATTTAATAACTATTTGCTTTTCATCCGGTTGTTATGAAGTTTCTAGCGTACTTGCAAAGTTATATGTGTACAAAATATTAAGGAATTATCCTTAAAAAATCCCAAATATACCTGATATGCTTCTGCAATTCGATATGTTTAAATGCTTAAGCGATGATGCCCTTTTATGCAGTTATTTTTTACAGGGTATTTAAAGAATATGCATGTGGCCATGTTATGCCATTTGCACACGTGCACTTAATAACATGCACTTCAAAGTGCATTGCAAAAATAGCGAACACAAAGTTGATTAAATCTTGTCTGAACTCAATGGGGAATACATCAAATGTTCCGTTTCTCCGCTCCTTCTCTCAGTTCTCAGTTCAGTCAAGTAGTCGAAAAAAGTGTTTATGCTCTTATGCTAAAGTGGAGCAAATGTATGGAAGAAGTTCTAAAAGCAATGAAATGGAATAACAAAATTTTCTGCATTGCACGGCGCCCCCTCCCCCCCCCCCTCAAACTTTATAGCCATACTTGCGAATGCATTGACAATATTTTTGTATCCCCTCTAGCCCAAAACTTCACTTCTACTTCTTCTACTCAATAAAACGGCAAGAAGTTTTGCTATTGCGAACGTGTCACATTCGTGTATCTCAGTTTGACTGACGCGACAGTCGAACAATTTCAACAAATTGTGTGTCACTCTTAGTCAAAGAAAACGAAAACGAAATTCGATCATTTTGATGCAGTGATTTTGCAATTACTCTTTTTAGATTGCAGATTGCAGCTGTTATATAATATGCAATCGCATATTGCACACGAACTTTCCGTGTTGTTTTACACTTGTTTATAGGTGGGACTACACTAGATTTCCGTTACGCAACACTCATTTTCTTTAAAGTGTGGCAACATTGTTATAAAATGGACTAAAAATCATTCGAGTTTTAATATTATGACTTATTTCAAATAATTAGACATTAGATATACAAGAGAATCAAATATTAAATAGATAGTTAATTAAATAAGTTACATAAAAATTTATAAAAAAAGTTAGTTATTCTCTCTCAGATTTCAAATATTTATTTTACCTTTAATCATATATGCAGTTCCCTTTTAACCAACTTAGGGTATTTATTAAAATGAAATTGTGGAAATGAAAAATATCGCAACGATAGACAACTGTCCGTTGACTGCAGTGGCAAAGATTTTGGGTGTGCACCAAAAGTACGTGACTGGGCTTTTAAGGAAAGGGCAACACAAAAGGTCAGCCGGGGAGGGGGAGGGGGAGGGGGAGTGTCGCACTGACACGTACTAACGAGCGTTGGCTGACAGTGCAACGCGCGCTTAAAACATAATTTGAGGAGCAAAGCCAAATAGAGTTGGGCGCTGCAATGGACAACAGAGTCCGTTGGCTGCATCATTATGCAATGGCATGTGGCAGGCTTACATAATGAGTGGAGGGGCGGGGAGGGCAATGAAGCCAGAGTACTCGCACTGACAGTCGCTGTCAACCAGAGATTAGAGAGAGAAATGTGCAGCAGCAACAGCAGCAGCTGACCCACATACAAACCAAATGCGACTATTCCCAAATATTTGCGTAATATAATAAAAATAAACACAAAATGCGGCATTTCGTGGCCCGTAGATACTCGAAAGATGGCCAGCGGTTAGGTGTTAATACATAAATAAAAAACCAACCCAAAGGAAACGCTGAAGCGCAAGCCTCATAAATATTTAATGAATAATGCCATTAAATAAACAAGAAGTACTCCCAAAGAAAAAAAAAAAAAATACAACCACTAAAAGCGTTGGTTTTCTGGGATTATGGGGGGAAGTATTAAAGGACAAGCTTGTAAACATTTATTACAATTTTTTATTCAGTTGTTAAGGCCGCATTAAAAAGAATTGTATACATTATTATTGTATAATTCATAAATAAAACTTGAACTAATTAAGTCTACAGCCCAAAATCAAAATAAGCTAAACTTTCTTTACTTTTTGAATCATTTGTGTTTTTATTTTGATATTAAAAAAAAAATTTAATTAAATAGAATTTTAATGTACAAAAAAAAAATATAGTTATAATAATAAAGAGAAAATATTCAAACAACCCACGCAAAATGTAGCTTGCCCTTAGTTAGCACGTGCGATCGACACATAAATTCAAGGTACGCACAGGTACCACTTTTTGTAGCAACACACACACATACACACACTCGCACACACACATGTGCCAAATTATTTTAGTTGTTGGCAACCCCGTACTCCACCTATTCTATAGCTTTTGGGAGCTTTGCGTGTTGGCAAATGGGCAAAAAATGAAACGCAAATGCCAAATGAAATATGCATGCTCGGAATTTGGGCAAAGTTGTTAAAGTACCGAAAAGATAGAACAAAAAAAATAATAAAAAATAAAATAAAAACGCAAACTCAAGTACGTAGAAGCTTGTCTCTGTAAGCCACATACGAGTCCATGAGTTCACGAGTCCAGCAGCGTGGAGCAAGTACCAAAGCGCGCTGGCATTTCTGCTCATAACGAGCAACGACAATTTCTGTTGGCCCAAAGCCAACCTCAAAGGAAGAAGGACCAAGAGAGTGTGAGAGAGAGGGAGAGCAAATGCCACGGACACTGGGCAAAACGTAGTAAAACAAGTAGGAACATTAAAGTAGGGTGTATCCGACTACACAATACTGTGTCCGCAGTCTAATTACAGGTTGAGCCAGTCGAAAAGAGACTTATTTCTTATTAAGTTAGCGACTTTGACCCAAAGGCAGTTACTTTCAAACTGCGACTTAGGAAATCATAAGAAATATTGAAATTGTAGAATTTTCGGAATTTCCATTTTTATTCAAACTTCGGGCTGAAGATTTTACTGTTTGTCGTCCAATAACACATTAGGTGTTTCCTTCCAAGATTAAAATTAACTCATGCCTTTAGATTCGGTTTGTGAAGCAAACTTTTGACATCATTGAAGCTAGGCTTTAGTTTCAAACCATGCTTAATTTTATATTTTCCATTTAACAATTGCACTGAAAATCTTACAGCCTTATAATATACCTATACCAAATGCGGGCTAAATTGTGTATAAGCCCACAATTGGCTTCAGTTAATGGTAAAAAATAAATTTGAATTCCGGGCTTAAGCCGGCTCGGCACGAAACGGCTTTACAGTCTTGAAATATACCCTTTTTTCGCTATGTGAACAGAGTATAAAGAGGTGTTTTTTATATTATTTCATAACAATATATTGCTAACCAGCTACGTTGACAGTCCCAAAAGTCAAGGCATTTAATATATACTATTCGATTCGGCTATGCTTAAGATTTAGTTTTTTTGTTTAGAGCAGGGAGTAGCAAAAAAAAAACAAAGCTACTCAGGTAGCCAAGGTTATACGTTGGCAATCTGCTTTGCGAGCAGGACAGAAAAATCAATTTGTCCCCACCATGTTGCCATGATTGTAACAAATTGAAAGTTGGCTAAGGTCGAGCATTGCGAAAGATTGAAACGAGGATACGGAGAATAAACCGTAAGAAATAACGTTCCGAAACGTTTTAGGAAGTGCGGAAGGTGTGTTGTTTGTTGAGGTATCTAAATCAAGCGTTTTACCAAGCTATAACTAGGATCAATATGTTTGCTACGCTTTCTTTAATTGCAATTTTAAAAGCTTGGACATCATTTGTAAAAAAAATAAGCGAAGCTGAAAATAAAATAGTAAAATAACTAAATTTTGATATTTTATAAATTAATACTAAATGATAACAATTATAATCTTATTTTTGAGAATGTGACACAGAAAATATGAATTAAATATATGTGACAATTATTTATAACTAAATAAATACATAAATACAAATAAATACAAGAGATTTTTAATTTATAGATTTGTTTAATATTTTCTTTGCCTATATATTTATCTAAAGTCGAAAATAGTTTATATACATATTTACTAAAAAATAAAATCCTTGACAATTTTGACTATAATTCGACTAAGTTTATTAGTTTATAAAATGAACGGGAAAGATTATAAAAATGATTGTTAACTATATTTAAGTGTCATTTCCGGTGCTAAACTATTTTTTTGTTGCTGATTTTGCCCTTTTTTAAATGTAACGAATTAGAAATAGATGAATACGAAAATTGTTGTACCGCGCAGTTCAAAGTTTCTCTTTCCGCTTAACCCAAAGGAAGTTGTGAGTATTGCAATTTTTGCTTTATTAATTCAACAATTGCTTTGTTAAAGAATATGTCGACACCGTTTTCTGTGTCAGCAACACAAAAAAAAAACTGCAGACACAGCAGACAGGCAGGTGGGTTCCTGGTAGCGACCAGCAACTGGCCCATCAAACAGGTGACTCCCCGTTTTTTCTTTTTATGCCATATGCAAAATACCAACAAAAACAGCAACAACGCTGGGCATAAAAATAACTATAGCCGTTACAACGGAAGTTTTCTAATGTTTTTGTTTTGCACTCTTTGTCTGTAAGCGGATACACAGCGAGTGCTAAAAAAATTAAACAACAAGAGAAGAAAAATTAGTACAGAAAAACTAGCGCGACATGACAATGTTTTAAGTTAATAGTAACAACAACAGCAACAACAGCAACAAGAACAACTCGGAGACCACACACCGCAAGGCTGGAAAAATTAAAACAAAAGCCGAGCTTGAAGTTTTCACATATCATGCGACTGAGGTTAGAAAATACACTCGAAGGAAAAACTGTGAATTTCAATTAATAAATCGAATTCCTCAGATTAAGCAATGTTTAACTTTAATTCTGATTGTATTGAAAAAACATACTGAAGCCTTCCTTATTCTTATTTCTCTTATAAATAGGTTATATAGAGGACAGTATGGATCTTTCTTTAAAGAATATTTCAAAACAAAATGTGACACTTAAGCTGATAGCCTTTATAAATCTCTGAATTATTTTGTCAAGTGTAGAAGAGTGCTGTAATAACCCAGTTATGTGGGCTAAATAGTGATAAGCGCAAAGCGCTTAGAAGTTGAACCAGCTGGCAACGTGTGAATGAAATTAATGAGCCAAGCGGCAAGCAATTGTCTTTAAGTTAAATCCAAAGTCAGAGTTAGAGTGGAGTTTCCCGCCGCAAAAGAGAAAGTCGAGCGAATGCAATGTTGAGAAGGCCCGAAAAATGCGTGTCATGTCTTGAAACAATTTATAATGCGCTGCAGTTAGAGGCGGCAGGCGGTTTTAAAGCCGTCGACCAACACTGCACAACATGGCACTCAATCATTAACAGTCATGACGCAAATTGCTTAGGCATTCAACTGTAGCCAGCCCTATCCAAAAACTTTCGCGCATAAATTAGGCTAATATCTCTTCTGGCAGCAGCAGCAGCAGCGGCAGCAGCGGCGGTAAAAATAGTGCAGCCACTCGAACAGATTACAGTGGTTAACAGCGGCTGAGAACGGGGGCAGGGCGGGCCAGGGGCCAGGGGATAGGGGCCAGGGGATAGGGGATAGGAGCCAGGGGCCAGCTAGGGATGTGGGCTACAATCAACCTTGCGCTAATGATAGCCAAAGCTGTCAGGGCCAGAAATTTGTGCCTTGCGGTAATTTTGTTGTAGCCTATCCTAGGTTCTCTTTGTCTTCTTTTCAGTTAGTTGCCCGAGCAAAATTAATCGCAATCAGCGATAAGTGACTTGGCTTAGGTGAATGGCAATAAAAAAAAAGAGTAAGAGGTAAGTTGCAGCATATCATTCTTAATCTATGGCCCGGGCACTGAAAACCATGCAAATCAATATTTAACAAGATCTCAGTCATTTTTTTTATGCAGTTCTCAAGCAGTTTAAACAAGCCGCTCATAACGTTAGCTAAGATTTTTAATAACAGACGCCGCTCAAGGTTTTTAATGTGATGATATAAATATTTTCGTTCTATATGAAATCGCCAACTAAAAACACCTTTTGAAATCAAGTTAAAAAAATATTTATAATATGTGATAATTTAAATAAAGTAATAAAATATATATTCAACAAATATATAATAATAAACAATATATATACTAAAAAATTTATACTTAATATTATTTTTAGTTATCTTTTTTTTTAAGAGGTTTGGCTTTTTATTCATGGTTTTTCATCTTAAAAATTCTGGCGTTCAAATCTGAATACATATTTTTTAGTCGAAATTCATGTCAAAACCTTATTCCAAGATTCGTATATAGACATGGTTCGAAATTTCTTATCCCCATAACTCGGTCAAATCTCATCCGATTTTTACGAGGTTTCGCTTTTTTTTTTATTATTTTTCCTCTAGAATAATCTGGCATTCAAATCTGAATACATATTTTTTAGTCGAAATTCATGTTAAAACCTTACCCCAAGATTCGTATGTAGACATCGGTCAAAATTTCTCATCGTCATAACTCGGTCAAATCTCATCCGATTTTTACGAGGTTTCGATTTTTATTCATTATTTTTCCTCTAGAATAATCTGGCATTCAAACCTGAATACATATTTTTTAGTCGAAATTCATGTCAAAGTCTTACCCCAAGATTCGTATATAGACATGGGTCAACATTTCTCATCGCCATAACTCGGTCAAATCTTATCCGATTTTTACGAAGTTTGGTTTTTTATTCGTCGTTCTCCTTCTATAATAATCTGGCATTTAAACCTGTCTACATATTTTTTAGTCGATATGCAGGTCAAAACCTTATTCCAAGATTCGTATATAGACATGGGTTAAAATTTCTTATCCCCATAACTCGGTCAAATCTCATCCGATTTTTACGAGGTTTCGCTTTTTATTCATTATTTTTCCTCTTGAATAATCTGGCATTCAAATCTGACTACATATTTTTTAGTCGATATTCATGTCAAAATCTTACCTCAAGATTCGTTAAAATATTCCCAACCCCATAAGTCGGTCAATTCTCATCAGATTTCCACGAGGTATGGCTCCTCCAATTAATATAAAATACCTCTGCCACTGATTTTTATTGGAATTGGAATAAAAGGCCCATTTGAAATTGCACTGGTTAGTTTTCAAAAACAATTTCTATTCGCCCCTACAAATTTTAAATGTACATATTCAGCAGGAAAATTATGCCAAATAGTTGCAAATAAATTTTTGGCAATTGCATAAATTTTTAAAAGTACTTTTGATGGATAACATTTACGTAGTTTTCTGTCCTGTTCAAATGTAAGCTGTGAAGCTTTATATAATTTTAATTCTGGCTCTCAACTCTCCCCTCGCAACATATTTCCGTTATATTTACGCTAAGCGATTTTCATTTTTTTTTTTGCTATTGTTTTTCATGTTTTTCCAGCTGCCTTTGCAAGGCGAGCAAATTTCCTGTCTTCAGTTTTTGCCCCACATCGAGAAGTTTTTAGTTCTGGTCCCGTGGCTGTAACTAAAGTTCATTTCAGGGTTGCGGCAGTCGTAGTTTGGGCGCTCTGGCAAGCCATGTCGGAAGTACGCTGCCCCTCCCCCCACAGCCCCTGTTTTCGGCACACTGAAGTCAAGTCTGTGGCCGTTTATTTATGCATGTGCCTCGTGTGTTGGAACTTTGCTGCCATTTTCTTTTAAATGATCCTTGCAGCAAAATCGAATGTGTGTCGTATGTGCGGAACGCCATCTTGTAAGACATATTGTGGGCGGCGCCCCCTCCCTCATCCTTCACAGCCCTGCACCCTCCAGCCAGTCCCTTGTGTATACGTCAGTAAGCCGTTCGACCCGTGGAACAGCAGCTAGTCGAGTGCTTTGATTGCATAAGACAATTTTTGTTTGCCTGCAAGCAAATTGCTCCTTCCCGAGCAGATTGAATGCTTAGCAGGATGGGAAGGTCGCACTCGCAAGATTTATAGCCAACGCTTTGGCCATAAACCAAATTATATAATTGACCAATGCACCGGCTTCTAAGTTGGCCAGAAGTCGAGTATTCTGTTTTGCATTTTGATATATGTAACTGAAAGCGGTAAAAGATCGTAAATCTTTTTGATTCGGTGGGCAAGCTGTTATTTCGGGGATGTGCATGAGATTTAAATGGAGTCTACAAATCGTAAAAGATCTAACTCATATTGAAGTTAACAAACTTGTTGGACTCTATCTCCCATTGAGATTTGACCGTGTGAATTGCCATTAAAACGGCTTTAGCTTCTTTTAACAAAAATAAATAAATTCATTTAGGTTATTTCCTACCTCAACACATTTTTGCGAATTGCCGCTTTATATATGCCTTAAAGGTTTCAGTACATATCTTTTATACGGTTACTCATGAAAACCTTAATAAAAACCTAATTTTAAAAATGAACCCACTCGCTCAAATAGCCTTGTGATTAAATAACAGCAACACATTGTTAATTAAAACTAATAAATACTCTCAAGTTCCGCTTAAAAGAATGGGATAACTGAACGTTCTAAATTCCACTTTTCTAAAGAACATATACATATGTTCTTTAGAAAAGTCTCTCGGGTTATCTGGCACACAGCGTTAGTTTAAATATTGTGAATACTCGGTCAAGCTTAATTAACAACAAGCTTGCTCGAATAAACTAGTTCCCACAAATTCATTTGTTTTCTTATGCTAATTACAGATGCTGTTTTTGCATAGAATAGAATATCTTGAATTTAATCGGTTGCTAGGTTCTCAAGTTGCACTTATCACGGATTCTATTTAGTTCATTTGCTCTTTCATCTAATTGCAGATGCTACGTAAATAAGTATGTATATAGATTATACCTTACACTCATTTCTACGAAGACTAAGCTAACTGCGAGGCTATCAACTAAATTATACCGAAAAACTAGCTACTGGTAAATGGGATTTTCTTATCACCGTAAGCACTGCGTCAGCTAATCAAACAGCAGGTAGCCATATCTCAGCAGATAACGACCTACCATAAAACTAACATGACCGGGCCTAAACTGTGCTAAGTAACAAACTTGATGGGCTATAAAAAATGTAAATGCATCGGGGCGCAAACCTGTTAACAATTCGAATAACTTTCCCACACAAACAAAGGTAAGAAAGAGAAAAAAATTGAAAACTTGAAAGAAATATAACAAACGATGTTCAAGAGTTCCGGTTTATTTTTTAGCGCTGTGAAATTCGCATGGCCATTAAAGCAGCAGTTGGAAGCGTTAAGCACAATGACATTGACAATTGTTGCAGCTGTTGTTAATTTTCCCGGCAAATTTCCACAGAAAAGAAATGAAAGACTTTCTACGAATGTGCGTTAATGATTCTTTGGGCGAATGCAATCAAAATCAAACTGCGGCAAAAAAAAAATTGGAAGTAAAGAAATAGTAAAAATTGCCAAGTTAAAGAAAATAAAATAAATACATAGAAAAACTTTTGCCTGGTCATTAAAAGTAAAACAAAATACTTTTACTGCGGCAAGGTAACTCCAGGTTAGCGGTATAAATTTCCACACGGATTTCGTTTTTCTTTTCCATCTCTTTTCTTTCCCATTTTGCTGCACATTTATCAAAGGCAGGTGAGTTGAGCCATGCACAACTTGGGCTGCAGCTGTTGGTTGCATTTCCCAGAATAGACAACAGCTAAAATAGCAACAGCATTAAATTGCAGAAAAAAAAATTGAAAAAAGCAAGCTACTTTTTCATTTGTTTCTCTTGTTATTTATAAAACGTTGTTAACGCTTTGTACGCTTTGCACTTGCAAAAAAATGTAATGGAAATTAGGTGTGAACATTCGCCATGAACTAAATAATGACAGCCAAGAGTAGTGAAATATTTGTTACTTAATTCAATCTATCAAAAATAAATAAAGTATAGAAATAAAATGTATCATTCTTTTATGTTTAAGCCTCTATTTAAAGGCGCTAAGAAATTTATAAAGCATATTAAAAGTAAAGTTTTTTCTTAGTAAAAAATTGGATGGAAAAAAGTGAAGGCAAGTTTGACCGCTTAATAAATTATATTAAACAGTTAAATTATTAATTATTTTTTATAATATAAATAATAATTATTTATATATAATATAATTTATTATTTATATATTCGTATAATTTTCAGACTCTTTGTGTTATCTGTTAATTTTTAGTTTGTTTTGTATTGTTAATTGCTAATTTTTTATTTGTGTTCTTTTTTTCTTTTCTTTTTTTTTTATTACAATTCTTTTCATGTTTGTGGATGTTTTTGAATACACCATATATTGATAACCGGAAACGGGCCTTACCCAAATTAGTTGTTATTTATTTATAAATAACCAATTTTAATCATAAAAACCTATACAAATAATATATTATTGTATTTATTTTTATGTATGTATACATATAACTATTCAATATTACTTATAGATTTTTATTATATTTATATTTTTATATATATATTTAATATATAAAATATATTTTAATATATAAATATTTTTTGCGCCTAATGGGTTTCAAAAAGAGGCACATGAAATTATATTTCTTTGTTTTAATTAGATTAATATTACAAGTGAGTAATACCTGTTATTTTTATACATTTCCAAACAATGTACTAACCACAAGAGCTATTAGCAGGCCAAGAGTAGCGTCTACCTACCCTCAGGATGCCTTCAGGGCCTTTTCATTTTAATCATCATTTGGAGCTCAGTCAAGCGCTGCCAAAGTACAGCTAACTAATCATAACTAATCATCGTACGCCAGTCAATTTTGCAGCGTGTGAAAATTGCAATGATTTACTAACACTCAAAGAGGCCATCAATCAAGCCATCGAGCCAAGTGAAGCAACTAACTAAGCTACCAAAAAAAAAAATGCGACTAAAATGGAAAAGATACAGAAAAAAGGAACTTTAAGAGCAGAGCAGAAGAACAGCAACTGGGCATAAAGTCAAAGCACCGAAACGCATACCAAATTGATGAACCATGAAGCCACTGGCTAGCTAAAAACAACAACAACAACAGCAGCAGCAACAACAACAACAACAACAACGAATGTCATAAAGTTGCCAGTTGCAGCAGTTGGAGAAACCGCATTAGGCGATGCTACTTAAAAATTTACAACGCGACCCGTCAACGATAAATTCTGCTTGGTAATTGTGTAGAATATACGTGAAAATATAAAATAAAAAAAAAAGTTTAAAAACTTAAAAAAACAACAAATTTCCATCAAGGCTGTCAGCAACGAGTTGCTCAAACTTACAGCTCTCAAAGAGAAGTCCACAACAAAGAACCAAACCCAAAAGATACTTTTTGCATCCGAAAATAAGCATCGTATTAGGTATCTTTATATTTAACATCTTAGCCCTGTCGTTGGCTGTCAGCATTTAAAAATAAATATTGTTAACACAACTAAATGATGATGGTGTGTAGTGTGTGTGGTGTGTGTGGTAATGCCAACATTTGGCACATTAGTTAATGAGGCTACGCTATGTTGAAGCTGCGAACAGAACTGGCAAAAATAAATTAGTTGCTTTTTTTTTGTGGGAGTTATTGTTTCATTAAAGTTTCGAATAACAAAATAAAAGATATATCATCCAATTAACTAACAAGCTAACTTTTAACAGCACTGGCTACTTTGACCTCCGGCTAATAATTTACAACAATGTGTATACAAGGTTGTGATTTGTACAAGGATTCTTCCTGCACTGCCAAAATGACAAAGTCAAATTGAAGACTGATAACAGCCTATATCTATTTGGGTATTTGCATTATTTGTTAAAATAAGTTAAGCATAGTTTAAATACTACTTATATAATAATAATATTAAATGCTTTATAATATTTCTAAATTGCATTTATATTATCTGAATAAATAACGTTTCATATTTTCAAACGAACGGTAAGAATCCCAGTTTTATATTTAAAGTAAATAGTTTTCTTGATTGAATTGATCTTTATAAACGAATATACATATATAACGACAAGTTGTCGAAGATTTAAAAACTATAACTATTAAGTTCAAGCTTTGGATATACACTCATTAAAATTAATTTTTCGACTGTAGAAAATTTACATAAGATCATCAAAAAATGGGATGATCAAGAAATCAGCATACAATTAAAAGAAAAATTCCTAAAGTTTAATAAAATTTATAACAATTTATGTGAATATTTTTAAATATTCTATGATGCATTTGACTTAAATAACTTAAATATGGAATTGACTTCTATTACAAATTTTTATTCTCCGAAAGGAATCTAACATTTTAATAGTTCTGAAGAAATTATTAATATGATATGCCAAATATTGTGGGTACCTTAAGAAATATATATTCCTTAAATATAATTTAGTACATTTATTTTTAAATGGGTTGAACCCAATTGAAATCAAAAATATGTTAAGTAACATATTAAATAACAAATATCAAATCAGCTAAGATAGGTAAATAGATAAAATAAATAAATATACATCAAATGAATTTTATAGATTCTTAACTGTTTAATTCTCTAAATAATTAATTAAAAATTGCGAACTGCAACACTTCAAAGTAGCCAGGTGAATTAATATCGGCAATTATTTGGCCATGCAATGGATCAAGCGAATACATCAGCAAGTATTTATGGATGTGCATAGATATTCTTAAAACCGGTTAACGAGTCAGTCGAAACAGCATCTATGATCGCTTGGTTTTGGCAAGGCTAAGACAGAGCGCAATGAGCCCAATAAACTGACTAAAAAAAATAACAAGTAAAACACAACAGCAGAGTAAACTAAAATTAGAAATTATTTTTGAGCAAGCACCGGCAAAAATAAAAAGCGAAACTTGCAGTACGTCGAAGACAAAAAATAAACAAACCCACAAATATCAATCACTTTCACTGGCTGCTGAAGTTTGTCATAGCGCAGCTGACTGCGTTTGTGACTGCGACTGCGACTGTGACTGTGACTGTGACTGCGGTTTTCGTTTTCGACCTGGTCTTAAAGCTGCGGCAATTGCAGCGTTGCCGACAATTTTTATTAGCGCTTTTCACCCATTCGAGCCACAGACAAAAAAACAAAAACACGTACCAAAATGTTGTACTTGTGCGCTGTGTGAAACTCGTTTTCAAATGCAAAATGCGCAACGTATTTTGTTTATTTTGTTTACTCTTACATGAGGCGCTTTAGACATATGAGCCAGTTTGTAACGCAGTCTAAAAGACACTTTCGAACGCATACATATATATTAATAAATATATATTGTATTAAAAACCAATATATGTCTCGTAAACAGGCAGATCGAAGCAATATATCAAAATTACCTACAGCTATTTTAAATTTGTGTATTTGAAAGAAACCCCCTTTTGTCTCAAAGAGTTCTAACGTGGCTCAGATCTGTCGGATAACTTAGGAACATACGCTTTTGAGCTATCTTTATTTAATTCCAAAAATACGAATTTTTTTAATCTTCGAAAATGTAAGGGTAAATTAATCAATTATTTTATATTACATAACGATTAATGATATCTTGATCATTTCGATTTTTATGCCAATAGAGCTCATATTAGACATAAGTTTAAAGAATTCTCTCTTTAAAACTAATCATTTTTATATTTTCTTTAAGTTTCGCATTTTCTGTTTAGTTAGTTAGATAATTAATATTATTTAATTAAAGATAACCTGAAAGCTATCAGCATTGGCTAATAAATAAAAAAAAAACAATCTATTATCATATAGGCATGGTCATTCGAACTTTATAGAAGAAAAATATTTCATCAAGGGTATTTATTCAGCAAGAGTATTAAAACTTCGGCAGTTACAAAAGCCCGATTTTTATAGGCTTTTTTTGTATGCCAGACACCCGCGCTTTGTTTTTTTTTGTTTAGTGACGGCGCAGAAAAGCGAGTTGAACGTTCAGTGAACTCTGGTCCGATCTCTCCCTTTGGCTCTATCAAAACTGTCACGCATTGAGAGAGTCAAGAGTTCAAAGCAAAGAGTTAAATGCCAGCCATGTCCAAGAATGAGGTCTATTGTGCAATAAGCTTTTTAGAACGGGTTTTATTATTATTTTTTCGTTTTGTGGTCAAAACTCAAAACTTTGCTGAATGGGGTCTGCAGCATAAAGCGACTACAACTCTTCTCTTATTGTTAAATGTCTCTCTCTCTCTCTCTCTCTGGTTATCCGTCTGTCTTTGTGCTTATCTGACTTACTGGCCCGCTTTAAAACGCAGCTTACAAAACTTTTTTTCAGCTAATGGCCACTTTTCTCATTATAAGCCAACTAAAGAGCGACTTAAGCCAAAAACTCTTTGCGGTTGCGGTTTTTGGCTTTTAACTACCACAGCTGCAGCTGCTGTCGGAACTGAAGCTCGTTTGGGCCAAAACTGTGGGCGCTTTCAATTTTCACAACATTTTATCTACTTTATGCCAAAGCGGCTCAAAGTTAACAGCCACAAAAAAAAATATAAAATAAAAAATTAGATATTAAAACAAACCCATGTGCTCAAAGTAGAATATGCAGATATAAGGAAAAATAACTACATTAAACATACCCTATAAAAAACTATAGAGCGAATAATAATTGTTGTAAATTCAACTACAATTTAAAGGCAAAATCACAAATAACATAAATATAATAGATGTATGTATTAAATATTAAAAGTTTGCATATGACAGACAGCAGAGAATAGAATAACAGAATAAAATAAAAATAAAAACGGACTGTAGCACAAATATTATGGAAAAAGTCTCCCGATTTTAAATCTTAGCGATCTAAGCTTAGGCCAAAATAATCGGGAGTTATAATAGTGAAATATAGTATATTATAATTCATAATAATAATAAAATGTAGGAATAAATAATAAAAATAAATAGTATAGTATACAAAATAATATAAACTTTAATAATTAATTAATATAATAGCATAACCTTCAAATCTTATCTCATCAACCAACTAATCTTATTATCGATCAACCATTGATTAACCCTCCTTAACCAATCTGGTTAATATTCTCAGACCTTACACAACCCCCAACAACAGCAACAAAAATCACATAAAAGCAATGTATAAATAAAATGCCTATTAAGCACATTTATTTAAAAGGCCTGTGCAATGCGGCGTATACGCAATTAATGATTAGAAGCCAGGGCCTTCGTGCTGGGCGCACCCAGAGAGACCGACCCAGCCGACAATTAGAAACCAAGTTGGCCAAGTTACCGACCGCTTAGTGAGTCACCCAAACCAACGCCTCACACTGACCCACATTGGACGAGCACCCAGGAGGAGGGGCAATGAGGGGGTGGGGGGCATTATAAATCTAAGCGCTTGGAGTACGTTTCCGGAATTTTGATGCATTTCACTGGACAGCAAACGGGTGCTTCAGGCCGTTCAACTACACTGCGTTAATAGAGTGTGAAAAATGTTACTGCAACAAAGCAAAGAGAAGAATAAAAAAACGCTCAAAACAAAACATGGAAGTTCGAATACCCTTTAGGTTAGAATGAACGTGAAGTGTGACGGACCCTGATTGGAATACAACTTAAATGTATGTAGGTAAGGGATTAAGAGTCAAGAAGAAAATGAGCTCAAAAATTAAATCTGGGATGTTCAAAACCAAATTATTCAAATTTGCGATGGAAAACTGTGCGTTTATTAATATGGGATGTTTATTTTAGGAGATCTCGAAAGTATTTTAAATATTATTTCATTCCTTACATTTTAAATGTCAGAATTTTGTAAGTTTTATTTGCGTTATATTATGGACGACAAATTTCTTATGATACGCCCCCAGAGTAAGGGCATAACAAGAAACCTGAGAACATAGCCCAAGTGGCGAGTGCCAAAGCGAAATGCCTGGGCAAAAAAATAAAAGTCTTGGTGCCCAGCTAATTTACTTAGGAGAATTGCCAAGCTTCCGGCTATGAACTGCAGAAAGACTTGGCCAGAATGATTCGGTATGCTAATTGCTTTTAGCCACATGCCGTGTGAAATGTTGAAGTGCCTGAGCGAGGCGTAAGCCAGGCGAGGACATGCCACATGGCCAAGTCACATAATATAACAGCTAAGCAAATCTGACAGTCCGCAAATCAGATTTTTCTAACACAACACGATTGCGTAAACTAGGTTGGGAAAATGTATGTAACAGGAATAAAATGGCATCTTCGGCTCTTATCGAGTTCAAAGTTTTTCGTGTGGCAAACACAGATTTAACATATTTTGCATATTTGAAATTTGAACTCTAAACTGCACGTCTAGTCAGTTAGTATAGATTAGAGATATTATATTATGATTTATATTTTTTTTCATAGTTTTAATGACTAACTGTAACTTTTAGCCAATTTGATAATTGAACCTTTTTCAACGTTATAAATTATTATTTTCATTAGCTTTAGGCATATAGTTCAATTATTTTATTGTTCAGACATTTACATAATTTATATAATTTAACTTTCTTGCGTGTTCCTGTCAGCAAGAAAAAAGCTGAGACGCGTTCAGGCCTACGTCAGATAGTTAATGGATATTTAAAGGTATTTATTTTTAATCTTCACTCACGTCAATCAATTCGCATTGAAGCCAAACCCAACTCGCAAAGTGTCGGCACATCTTGTCGCAATTTAATTCCTTTTGGAATTCCTTTAACAATAACAACAACAACAACAATAAAATATCCGCAATGTCGTTGGATTCATCTCAATGTGTTGTAACTGAAACCACAATATACCATAGAATTGTCGAAAAATAGAAAGCATATCAATCAAATAGGTTTTCGGTTTCTGTTTGCACTCCGCTCGTGGTTTTGTTTGCCGAGAATCTCCCAATGCACACACACACACACGTAACTACACAAGTTTATTGATTTTGTACATTGTTTTTGTTTGCCTTCGATTTTAAATGGAAAATTATGTAAACGAGACTTTGTTTGCGGTCAAATCGAAAACGCGCAGCGACGACTTTTCCCTAGATTATCTAGTCAAAGGATTTTCCACTTGACCAAACAGAATATATGCGTTGTTCAAGTCGTAATAAAGAAGATTTTTAACAATAGTTTCTTGCTATCAATAAACATAAATCACCTCACATATATTATTATTTTGTTGGCATGAAAAGTTCTTTCGTAGTAGATTTATATGGATATTTCCCGGGCCACACAAAGATTAGATAAAGATCTATTCAGAAATTCCCCAAAAATCGTAACTAAATTTTGATGATTGATTGCTGTATCACATTCAATTTCAATTAGCAATTAGGGATTGCTTGTTTTTAAATATCGATTAGAAGTCGTTTTCTTGACCTATTAAATACAACTTGCATAATTATATAACTTAGATAAGCACAATTAATCAGTTTTCACTTATCGTAAAATAACTCAAGCTGTTATCTGTAGAGCTTTGAAAATAATACTACATAATGCAGCCGAAATTCCCATTAATTACTAAATGGCTTATATGTCTTTAGGTTTTTCGAAAAACGATTGGAAAATCCAAGAAGCCATATTTCAAGTGTTTCCCGTAGAAACTAATTAAATCAACTGAAGTATATGTAAACAAGCCCATAAAATTGATAGGGAAAATATTGATTGCGATAGTTGTTGTATACTTCCATGACCAATATTTGTGGGCTACTACTAGAATAACCAAATATTTGATATGGATAATAAAGAAAAGCCAATCGTTTATTATCTTTTATTCGTACAATATATAGGCAAATATAAGTATAATCTATCCAAATAAAATAATCAGAAATTCTTTTTTTCGACACAAATAAAGTTTTGTGTACTCGTTCCTAAAGTTTCAACACCAAATTCAAAGCACAGTCAAATAGAGATAAGGTAGATGGAGGAAAAAACAAGTAATAAACCGACGAACCAGTTGAATTTGGAAAAAATAGAGGGAAGGCACAGAGAGAAACCGCAATAACAAACAAGCAGCAAAAGCGACAAAGACAAAGACGCGTGTCAAGAGGGAGGGCACAATTTGCGCATGCGGCATCGCCTTTCACTTTCTTTGTGCGCGATCAGATTAAATCCCCCCCCCCCCCTCCTCTCTCTCTACCTCTCTCGCTCTATCCTTATATATCTCACTCCGCCTCTATTTGTATTTAATTCAAATAAATTGTTTAATTAAATATATATTCCAGCAAATTAGAAATATGGTGTGACCAGCTGCGTTTAGAATTTAAAAAATACAATTAGCTAAGCTAGCTATATTTTGCCAGTGCAGTAATTTAGTATTTAATAATGGTTTTATATTATTATATATTTATATGCAACGGTAAATTGTCAAAAAAAAAAGATGGTTTTAATTCCATTTAATAATATTCGTTCGAGGGATCGCACAATTTGAATGCCTGTTAACCATAATAAATAGTTTGAACCATTTCCTTGCCCATTCAGATATACTTTTGAAGCTCATTTGTTCCCCCCGAAAATATCTTTTTGGACTTTTCTTTGTACTTAGCTTGAATGGGATCTCTATATTTAGTATTAAGTTGTTAGAAAGAATTAATTGGAATCTTTTCTGACTCACCTTTGATCCTGTAGCAGCTGTGCAGCCTGAGCTAGACGCAGTCGCACCGTCTTCATGCTCTGTATGGGAAACAGGCGGCAGAAGGGCGTCAAAAAGGCGGGACGCCAACAGAAACGCGGATATTCGCGACAGACTTCCCATAGCCGTTGATTGTGCTCGAATAGATACGTGTGCGTCTTGCCGTATTCCAGATAATCGGACATATCGCCATAATCACAATTGAGCAGATTCTTTAGATTTTGCACGGCCAACTGTTGATCCTCAGGATCACGGACCTGCTTAATGCCAAAATCCAACAGCGGCTCATAGTGATAATAATTGCCGGGCATGGCGTTCAAAATATCACCCAAAAATGTGGAGCCCGAACGCCAACTGGTCACGACAATGCTGCGCACGGGCGTGCCCATGGTCTCGGGCGTCATATCGTTAAGTTTCTCGGCGCCGCCGCGCGGATACTCAAAGTTCTCCATTTCATTGAGAATGCGCGCACGCTGCGCCGCCAGGACATCCACTATGGTCGCTGTCATATTGTAAATGGTGGCGGCAGTTTGTGATGGCTGCTGCTGGCGCTCGTAATAGCCGCCACCGACGCCATTTCGTGGCAGCAGATTCGAGGCGAGAGCAGCGCTGCTGCTGCTGCTGCTGGCGCCGCTGCTGGCGCCGCTGCTGCCACTGCTGAAGGGTGAGGTCAGCGGGCGGTGTTGTGTGGTGGCAATCAGCAGCAGTATGCACAAACTGCTAACGCCACAGATGCCAATGAGATTTGCGCGTCGGGACATGCGGCTGCGTCGACGCTTTGAATTTAAGCTGATGCGCTGCTTAGTGCGTGTCCTGACAGTGGCGGGGGCGTTGCTAGAGCAGGCGCTGGCTGTGGAGTCGGCGACGGCGGCAGTTTCGACAGTATCGCCGGTCAGTAGCGCGCAGGACTCCAGATCCAGATCCGTTGTGCTCATTTGGTATTGCAGAGTTAGCTTAACTTAATTGTGAACACACACTTTAACACTTAAACAATATATTGGATTTGCTTTAACTTTAGCCTAAGCACTTTTGTTTACATATTCACACATAAACAAAACACGAACGCACACACACGCACACACACTCGCACAACGTTAAACTTACGGCGCAGCAGCAGCTATATTTTACATTTTAAAACGTGCCAAACATTGCAATTTGTTGTTAAAATTCGAATTTCTTTTATTTCGTTTTATTTTTAATCTTTGCTCTTTCTTATGCGACCGATTGCTAATTGTAACTGTTGTTGCGACGCCTGGCGAGCTTTCCGAGAGCAGCGAAAACAGAATGAACAGCTGTGGGGCCAAAGTGCGGCCGCACAGCGTGTAGCGACAAAATACACATAAAATGGCGCTAAAAAATACCAACAAAAAATCTACTAGTTATAACAGAGGAAAGCTGTTTGGCCGTTATTGTTGGCGGCATCACATTTGTTATCGATGAATTTACAAATTTACAAATTTATAGACAATACTTGAAATTTTTGCTAATTAGCACTGCATATCTACTTCAAAAACAGTGGCAGATTTTTCAACGGCTTATAAGAAAGCTTCTGTTCTTTTTCATTATCTGTAATGGGATAATAGCCCCATAGTTTCATGGCCCTTCTGCAAGTCTCTTGGATATTCATGATTTCCTCGATCGACAATATATTTTGCCATTGCGTAGGCTTTTCGAAATACATATTATTTGTTTCATTCGCTTCGGTACCATTCTCTTTCGATTTCTGTACATCATTTTCAGATTCGGCTGGCAGGCCATAGAAATCGAAGATAGCTTTCAACCCAATCGTTGGATTGAGCGCTAATTCCTCATAGCGCACAATTCTAAATGGAATACAAATAAGGCTATGAATTTCATTCAAATCTAAATTATAGTATGTAAACGAAACAAACCCAAAACGTTGCGGATGCTTTCTTAAAAGGATCTCAGCGATGTCATAATCAACGGCCATATTTGAGCACAGGTCGTTCGGCCGGAAGCACTCCGGATTGCTGCACCAAAGCCGATTCAGACGCGAGGCCATTGTGGCACGCGGATCTCGGACCAGCAGAAGTATACGAACATTCAGACTACGAAATATATTTTATGTAAATTGAGCGATATACATATATTTAGTAGAATCACTCACTCTTTGCGTTCCAGCAGTGCCATTAAAAACTTGAGGCCCAAGTTATATACGGACATGTTAAGGAATGGAAACAACTTGCATATTTGCGACAAGGTTTCCGGCTTGGAGCACACCTCCGTTGTATAGGTAACGCACGTCTTCCACTGCACTCCATAAAAGTTACGAAATGTGGGCGTTTTCATGCCGTAGTCGAGCATGGCCAAAGATTTATTGTAGTCGCAGTTGAAGAGCGAAGTCAGTTCATCCAACGCATGATCGATCTTGGCCAGATCCGTGATCCGATGCTTGTACGCGATCAGGGGTGAGAAGTGATGATAGCAGCCCGGCTGCCGGGATAAATATTCCAGCAAACCGATTGCTCCCGAGCCACGGAATGTGACCAATATCGAACGCCTCGGCTGACCGCCGGCCTCCAGGGTTATGTTCGTCAGATTGCCCAAGTGTCGGGTCTGCTGGGCGAGTAAGTTGCGCGACAGGGTAACCGGATCGGGCAATAGCATCGGTAATATGAAGAAAACAAATAGCGCATATACCAAATAAATGGCAATGCAAATGCCGGTGAATTTCGTGCTTCGCTGTACCATAATGTTCGAAAATTACGATTACATAAATTTATATTTTTCTTTTTTCTCCAAATAACGATTAATTTTGGTGAATGTGTTCAAAAGGATAACTGACATATTATGTAAGCCTCTCTGTAGGCTACTTTGTGTCGTATAATTTTCGATTACAGAAACTTTTTACCAACCGTTCAATTATTATTATTATATTATATCTTTCGGAAATAAGAGCTTCCACATAGTATACTTAGTAAAGAATTGATATTTTATTAAGTCTCATGAATATATATTGAATATACAAAATATATTCGTCAATGTTTCAATTACCTTTAAAATTAAAGTTTTCATCAGATTTTAAGTTTAAGATTAGCGCAAAATTTATTTGTAACATGCCAAATTTGATAGACAGATTTTATGTTTAAATATGTATATTATATTATTATTTTCTTCAGTAAGTTTATAATATATTTAGTAAATACTAATATTGCTATAAATTAATACGTAAATGTTTTATGTTAACAATTAATATTCTTACAAAAACTTTTCAATATGCTTTATTGGGAGATTTTTGCAGAAACCAATAAGAAACAAAGACTAGAAAGTGGCCCAAAATTGTAATTTTATCGGATAGAGGCACAAATGTACGTATTTTATCTTGAATTCAGTTTCCTTAGAAAAAAACAAATTATACTCGGCAAAAGCTCGCAATTTTTTAAAGCACATCGAAATTTATGTTGGAGTCAATCTCATAAAAGTTGTTTGATTTTTCTGGCACTATATATATATTTATATATTCAATAACCTGTATCGCATATAGTAGTATTTATATGTAAGTATATGTATGTAAGTATATCTGGTACAAAAGTCATTTTGGGGCTGTGCATTTACTCAGTGCAAGGCAATGGGTTAAGGAGATCTCGATATAACCATATAAGTCGGGTATATAGTGAATGGAATATGCATTAAAAGCTAGCATGCGGCGAAATGTTGTTCAAGATTTGAATGAGTATAAGTTCTATTGGCTTGTTCCCAATCAATCATGATTCTGTTTTGTCTACCCAATATAGATATATTTAAAAATATAACTTCGAACAACCGAAGGTAGCCTTCTGTTTAATTGTGTTCAACTATTTAGAGTATGATAACTATTTGTATATCTGATGAACTGATTTGGAAGAACTTCTTATTCATTTATTATCCCAACAACTACAGACAACTATGATCAAGAATCGATGACAATTGGGTTCAACTCGTTTAAATACTTGAGTTATTTATTTACAGCGGATATCTGTCTATTATTTTTGAAGATTTTCTGTCGTCAAGGTCGGACCAACTGGTCCCCTCAACGTCGGACTATATAATCTATCAATAAGTACAACAGGCCGTAAATTGAGTTATTGTAAGTATATTAATATATCGCAATATATTCTTATATATGTCCGCAAGGGTATTCAAGCTTGTATTATTTTCTTGTTTTTTTTTTGGGGCATTTGAAGATTATGAATACAATCTATATAGGCCTTTAAAATGACTAAGAAACCAAAATAAATGTCAGATGAAATGCATATAAATCGTTGCACAAGATCAACTTTGTGAGACTTAAAAAGAGATATATAATATATCTTATAATATATCTAATACATAATCTGCGTTTATGCTTGCTCAATTTGAAATTAAAATACAATTAAGAGTTAAATTTCAACAAAGATTAATATAGTAAACTTGATTTCTTAATAATTTATAAATCTAGTTATTTTATACAAAAAACGTTTAGTTTTATTTTAAGTAATATTGATGGAATGCAGGAACTAATTTTAAAATGAAGTTTAATAAAAATGTTTGCAGAATATTTTAAGACAAATTAAGCTAACATAAACGCATCTTTAAACTTAATTTATGAATTATGAATAAATAGGTAATACCACAAACTGCCAGCGAACCATATCGAATTATATGATTCCCTATTTCTATATGTCTCCAGCTCAATCGCTATTTCCCTCAGTTTCATCGTCCAGCAGTAAACTTGTCGAGCCATAGCTACGGAGTCTGCAAGAAGAGTGCCACAATTAATGGTTAAATAAAGTAAATACGAAAGCAACTACTAAGGGGAAAATGAAAACCAAACCAAAGTTAGTAATAAGCCAGGTTAGAGCTCACCTCATCGTCGGATACCTTGAGACCATCTAAATTAATACTATTGCGCGCATAGCCCGCATGCGACTGTTCCTTGTCGTGCGCCTCGTACAGCTGCCTATTGATGTCCATATCCTTGTTGGATGTGGCGCCACTGTTGGTCATGCACTTCAGTGGCAGCGCGAGATTCGCGCGATTGCCCCCGCTGCCGCTGCCGCTGCCGCAGTTGCTGCCGGCGCTGTTGTAGCGTCCCGCTGCGCTGCGCTGCTGTTGCCTCAGATGATGATGATGCTGCTGCTGCTGATGATGATGATGCTGTCCATGCGGATTATCGAACTTCTGCTTGGCACGCTCAAACTCCAAGTTGCGCGATTTGGCCTCGAAGATGTTCTCCTCGAAATGTGTTGTCTTGGCATCGTAGAAACCCGCAGCCGCCGCCGCTGCGGCTGCTGCTGTTGCCGCTGCAGCAGCTGCTGCATTGCTTTGCTGCTGCTGCAACAGAGTACGCTCCGTGTGACTGGAGCGCTTCACGGCGGCGGCATGATGAGCCGCTGCTGCCGCCGTATCGCAGCCATTGTGCGAGCTGCGCAGGCCCGCCTGGGTGTCATCGAAGATCTGGCGCAGATCGTTTATATTTGGCAAGCACTCGCTGGGCAGCTCCACGGCAATTTTGTTGCGCAACTGAACGCCGCCCATGCCACGCAGCTGCGGACTTGGTGCGCGTCTTAATTTATTTTTAGTGTTTAGTTGGATTAGTTGTGGGGATTTGACCAGCACCGTGATATGTTAGTTGGGCAGTTAGTTGCAATGGGTTACCCTATCAAGATGTCAGCTCACCTGTTCTGCAAATGTTGTATCTGCACCTGCAGACCCTCCGTCTGGCCCACCAGCTCGTCGTTGCTGCGCTGCAGCCGCCGCACTTGGTTAACGGCCGAGTCCAGCTCATCCTCGGCGCCGGCCAGTTCGCGTTTCAGCTCCTCAACGCGCTGCCGTAGACGCTTTACCTGCAAACATCAAATCAGGCAAAATAAAGACATCCTTAAATTACTAGATCTATCCAATATTGGTGACACTTGCTTTTAAAGCCTCTGAGATAAACAAGGTCAAACATTAATCAAACGATTTTAATAGGCAAATATAGGAGCCAAAAATAAACTCAATATATGTAAAAACAATGTTAAGAAAAGTTTTTATAAGTATTTCAGTTCTCAGGCGTCCTGAGCATTGATAATTGAGCTACTAATTTCTCTACAAAAAAAAAAAAGATTTTCTCTTTTTACAAAAAGTTTAATGATTCCTTTTTAATATTATATTATCAATATAGAAAGATACAGTTACTAGTCAAATGTTTCCTTTTAGGTCTAAGATGTCGGATTTTCTGATCTCTGATCGTAATTCTTAGCCAGGATTCTTTGACTAATTACAGTAAATCTTCATACTTGTTTTCTTAAGATACTATTGCAAAATTGATTAACATACAAATTAAATTTGTTTAATTGCAATTTTCTTTAATATATTTCGTAAACTTAAAGCTTTTTAGAGAAAATATATGCTTATTTGTGTATTTCAGTCAGAGATTTGCTGCCTTGGTTGATGCAATAATTAAATAATAATATTTGAAGTAAATTTTACAAAAAATCCAATCAAAATACTTTTATTTTCAATTATTATCAGCGATGTTTAATCAAATTGTTGAGACAATGCGAATGAGATTAGCACCAGCAGGGGGCAAGAATAACAACAACAAAGCAGCGGCAGATTGAGAGAGCGAGAGAGAGAGAGTGCTTAGGCAGGCAGCCAGCAAGCTTTTATTCAGCACAAAGCTTTTTTCAGTCTCTCGTCAGAATTCGAGCGCGTCAGTTGAACGTGCGGTGGAGAGCAACTGCAGCCGGCCAGCGAAAATTCATAATTAAGGCAAACGAAGAAAACAACAAAGACAGGCAAAAAAAAATGATTGCGCAAAGTATAATCAGCAAACTGCGTCCGTGCGGCATCCGTCGCCTGGCGAGCACCAAGGCGAGCAGTGCACCCAAATTTAATTGGCAGGATCCGCTCAATTTGGAGAGTCAGCTAACGGAGGAAGAGGTGGCCGTTCGCGATACATTCCGCGGCTATTGCCAGTCACAGCTGCTGCCGCGCGTCAAGCTGGCAAATCGATTGGAGCAATTCGATAAGAAGATCATGGAGGAGATTGGCAGCCTCGGCGTACTGGGCTGCACACTGGAGGGATATGGCTGTGCCGGCGTCTCCAATGTTGCATACGGTCTGCTCACGCGCGAGGTGGAACGCGTCGATTCCGCCTATCGTTCCGCGGTGAGCGTGCAAAGCTCCCTGGCAATGGGCGCCATCTATGATTATGGTTCCGATGAGCAGAAGCAAAAATATTTGCCAAGCATGGCGCAGGGCAAGCTGATAGGTAAGAGAACGTTTCCAAAAAAAATGTATGTACACACTGTACATACATATTTACAAGCTACATTCATCTCCATAAACTGTCCATCGCGATCACCTGTTTTTTTTTTTATTTTAAGCGTACATTTTAAAGATTTGCTGTTTATCAGCATTGATAAGATTGAGATTAAACAGAGGGGGGTGGGGGCCCATAACAACAAACTGAAGTAAACAAGTTGAACGCGTGTGTAGGGCAAAGAGAGGGGGTGAAGAATTCAATGACAGCAGATGACAGCAAACAACTCTGTGTTAGCTTTGGAAAAAGCTCTCTCCCTCTCTCTCTCTCTCTCTCTTACTCTCTTGTGTGTTTGTGTGATAAGTGAGCGGAAAAAAACCAAAAGAGAGAATTGCAAACACAAACAAAAAATTGATCAGCAACGTCGAAGCTTAAATACTCTGTGATATTTATGTTTAGAAAGTGAAAATGTTGAAATCGAAAATTCGCTGGTCGCTCGTTAGTTTTAAAAAAAAATAAAATAAATGAAAATAAAATACGTTTAGCAAATAGACTGGGAAAATTAGGTCAGGCAATTAATAAAAATAGCTTGGAAAACAGAATATTTCGCCACACAATAACTTATTTTTCGACCGATTTCTCCTATAAAGATTAATAATATAGTACTGCAATCGTGATTAGACTTGGCACATACGTAAACAGCATAGTTTAAATAGAAAATGTGGAGTTTGGCGAAGATATCTTGATAAACAAAAAAAAATTATTTCTACAAGAAATTCATTACAAAATTATAATTCACTATACAAGGGTATGAAATGAATTGAAAAGGTTTCCTCAGCAAGTTTTAAGGGAATTTATATTTAAAAACCAATTTCTCAAAGTATGTTTAACTAATATTCCATTTAAAATCAATAAACCTTCAGGCGCCTTTGGTCTTACCGAACCGAACCATGGTAGCGATCCGGCTGGCATGGAAACCCGCGCGAAATACGACAGCAAAACTAAAACCTACATACTGAATGGGTCGAAGACGTGGATAACGAGTGCGCCCATTGCCGATGTGATAATCGTATGGGCCAAGTGCGAGGATGGTAAGCTGCGCGGCTTTATTATCGATCGGAAATTGTCTGGCAAGGGCCTGGACACGCCCAAGATTGAAGGCAAGTTCTCGCTGCGCGCCTCGCCCACGGGCATGATAATGATGGATGATGTACGCGTGCCCGAGGACCTGCTGCTGCCCAACGCCGTTGGCTTTAGCGCACCGTTCAATTGCCTGAACAACGCTCGTTATGGCATTGCCTGGGGGGCACTGGGTGCAGCGGAGGCCTGCGTGGAAACGGCGCGTCAATATACGCTGGATCGCAAGCAATTTGGACGACCACTGGCCGCCAATCAGCTGATCCAAAAGAAACTGGCCGATGCCACCACGGAAATAGCGCTCGGTCTGCAGGCGTGCCTGCATGTGGGTCGCCTCAAGGACCGCAAACTCCATACGCCCGAGATGATCTCGCTGCTGAAGCGCAACAATGCCGGCAAAGCGCTGGACATAGCGCGTCAAATGCGCGACATGCTCGGCGGCAACGGCATCAGCGATGAGTACCATGTGATCCGGCATGTCATGAATCTGGAATCGGTGAACACCTATGAGGGCACTCATGATATTCACGCCCTGATCCTTGGACGTGCCATTACCGGCTTGGCGGCGTTTGCCAATTAAAGCTAACTCGGGCATTTATCTATGTTTCTAGTTCATAAATTTAGCTAGGCAAACTAAATAAAAGCAATATTAAATTCGTTTCTAGCCAAGAGAAGTTAACACTTTCCTAGTATTAAATCGAATTTTATATTCAAGAACAAACGGATGCAGCCGAAACAAAAAGTTACTCGAAAACTCTACTCTACTCTCTAGACGGACAAAGCTATCGAAACAGACAATAAACTCGTTAATTATTGAGGAATGTTTGTATTTTAAGGAGTCGAAGATGCCTTTCCTAGTGCGACAGAAATTTCGTGAAATCGGCTGAGATGTTAATTGAATTATTGACTTGAAGAAACTCTTCCAATTTGACTCTTCCAATTGAACTAAGGAGAATCGATTTAAACATTTTGCTAACTTAACTCACCTCCGCTTCATATTGCTCCGCACGTCGCACCGCATGCCCCAGTTCCGTGTTGGTCTCGGCGAGTAGCTTCTTTAATTTGGCATGCGACATTTTGACCTCGCTGATTTCCTTGTTGCGCTCCGAAAGCTCCTGCTGCAGCGCTCGTAACTCTACGTCGTTGGCCTGCATGGGTCGGCATTTGCGATCCGAGCGCTCCTGATAATCGCGCAGTTCGGCGCGCAGTTTTTTATTATCCCGCTCCAGCGCCAGCTTTTCGGATTCCAAGCGCTCGCGTTTACCCCACTCCGATGCGTTTTCAGCCTGCAAATGCTCGAGCTCTGTGCGCAGCTCGCTGAGTCTGGAAAACCATAATGATTAACCTAATGTTTAAGAGCTTGGCCTTAAGTTAAGACATACCGACGTTCCAGATTCTCGCGTGCAGCAATTTCCTCTTGCAATGAGTTGTTCACAATGCGCATCTCGGCGCGATGTTGTTCCTGAATAAAAAAAAAATATTAATTGCTAATATTGGAATTTCCAAAGATCTTTGATACCAAATTTAAGCCTAAGCAAAAAGCTTTCTAGCTCAGGGTTTAATTAGTCAATTTACCAGTCAGAACAAATACTTTATATATATATCGCTAGATTGGCCAGTTCAAATTAACCGACTTACCTGCAATGTTAGAAGCTCACGCACCGCTTCTTGCTTTGCAGAGCGCAACTCATCCTGTCGTCCACGCACATCCTGCAGCTCCAGCGCCAGTTTCTCTATGCTCTTGTGCAGCTCGTGCTTTTCACTGTAATTGAAAAATTTCAATTCAATTAATAAATTCTTAGCTACTTAAATGACCTGATTTTCTATACGCACTCTCGCTCTGCCTGCAGCGTTTTTTGCGCCTCATCTAACCGCAGCTGCAGCATGGATATCTTTTGCAGCAAATAATCTTCGTCGAAGTCGTCTTTGGACAGCTGTTGTATTAGGCGTTTTTCCTCAGCAGCAGCAGCTTCCAAGTCGCTCAAATGCTTGGGCATAGCGCCCTTCAACGCGAATTCCTCAATATCCAGATCCTTGACATCGTTGGGCAGCTTGGTGACCAAACCGTCCTCACTGTTCACGTTTTTTAAGCCATCTGATGATATATCTGGCGAACAATTGGCATCACGTCCATTCGCCTCGGCGTCCTCGTTTGTGTCCGTGCGATTGAATTGTCCGGCATGTTTCATCATCAGGGAATGTACCTTTTCCATTTCCTTCTTCAGCTGTGTAATCTGCACCTCCAGATCATTTTTCTCGCGCTTCAGTGAATGTGCCTCCTTCATGGCTACGTCCAGTTTAAGATTCAACTGTTTGGATTCCTCTCGCGCTTTATTGCGTTCGTTGCGCACCTGCAAAATAATATTTTGTGTGATTAAACAACCAACCATATTGATACAACGGGCACCATGGCAACCTCACCTTACTCCATTTTTCGCGCCAGTTGGCAGTGCAATCGGACCTGTGGATAGGTTACATAGTATATTAATTAGCAAGCAAGAACTGTAGTCTCCGGGGTGCCGAAGATTTAATACTCTTTTCGATAGATCTTTCCCATTGCAGCTACATGTTATACTTTCCTGGCTGACTTTGACCTGACAGTATTATAACAGACAATTGCAACTAAATATACTTGGCGTTGCTAATGTATCATTCTAGCTTGATATATATATGTTGAGAAAATTATAATACCCTTTGCAAGAGTACATCTACCGGCACATCTTCCACCTTTCTCAACTTACCACCACTTCATTGTCTTTTCCATTTGGGCGGCTCTCGCGCGCGCTTCGTGCAATTCCCGTTGGCGCTGCGACTGTTGATTATACGGCATTTATATATTCATGCATATATATTTTCTTATTTTTGTTTAGCTCACCTCGCGCGCCTCCCATTCGGTTTCGCCGTAGCCAACGCCACCGACACCCACGCAGACGCCTGCATCGTTGTTGGGCACACGTCTGCTGCCCGCTTGGGCGGCAGCGGCGCTTTGCGTCGTCGACGACGTCACTTGGGACATTTTATAGCACTTAATTCAATATTTTAATATGTATTTATCAGTTTTACTTGTTTTAATTAAACTGCATTTTGCTTTATGCACTTTTCTACAATGTTGTATACAGAAAATAAGGAAAACAGCTGATTGTGCGGTGTTACCAAAAAAACATTTGGTATTTTCTAATAGATTATTTGCAGTGTTTGTTGCAAGGTGTGAAACAGTATATTGATAATGTTAAAACCTATTTGGCGCGATAATTACATATAAAAACAAATATTCCATTGTTGAATAATCTTACGCCTGTTTTCCATGCCAGAATTTGTTGTGTGTACAAAAAACATGTGCTGCAAAAACACGTTGATGTAATGTCGTGTCGTTCGCTTAGGTTATATTTTCTAACTGCCAGACGGTCACACTGCCATCAACACTAAAAGCAGCTATTATCTTGGTAAACGAAGATTTGTTATTTAGCTTGAATATACAATAAATAGTATTATTTAAACATGGCAAAGCATCATCCCGATTTGATTTTCTGCCGCAAGCAACCCGGCGTGGGTAAGTCGCACAACATGCAGCTATTTTGTGTGTAACAATGTATGTTAATGCTTTGGTTTTTCACGTGCAGCCATTGGCCGGCTCTGTGAAAAGGATGATGGAAAATGTGTAATTTGTGACTCGTACGTGCGCCCCTGCACCTTGGTGCGCATCTGTGATGAGTGCAACTATGGCTCGTATCAGGGACGTTGTGTTATTTGCGGCGGTCCCGGCGTCTCCGATGCCTACTACTGCAAATCGTGCACCATACAGGAGAAGGATGTGAGTAGAAACATATAAATACATTTGCACTGGATTTAAAAAAAAAATTAAAAATTTTCACTTACAGCGCGATGGTTGCCCCAAGATTGTCAATCTGGGCAGTTCAAAGACAGATTTGTTCTATGAGCGTAAAAAATATGGCTTCAAACAAAAGTAAGTTGCAAGGCCACCAATCAAATTGATCCACAATTTAACCGAATTTTTTCAACCCCCAGCTATTAGAGTACTGAAGACTAGCTTATAAATATCTCTAATAAATTTGTAATGTAATTTAATGCATATACATATAAAATTTTATACATGAATGTAATATTTTGGAAATGATTTTATTTAGACTGCAAGCAGCTGCTCGCTGCTCGGCTCATACTCCAAGCAGAGCCTGTCGAATTCGGCGGATTTCTTGTCCAGATCGATGACGAAATCGCTCTTCGGATAGAATTGTCTCAGCTGCTCCCAGTAGCGTGCAATCGTTTCCGTTGATTTGCCCGTCAAGTGCGAGAGCACCATCATGTTGATCAGGGTATCGTAATCATTATGCTTTTTGGTAAGCGACTCACGCAGCACAGCTTCGGCCTCTTCGTAACGTTCCAGGCCCAAGTGCACCACGGCCTGACCATTGAGTAGCGCCGGGGTGGGCTTAAACTTTTCACAGAACTCTTGATAGATATGGAATGCGTCCTGCATCTGTTCGGTACCCTGTGCCAGGGCAACCCATGCCTGTGCCAGCTGTGTTAGTGTCGCATCATCGCTGATCTCCTGCATTTTGGCCACCAACTGCTTGGCCAGATCCACACGCTGCAAGCGCAACAGACATTGAACCGACAATGCCATTGATTCGAGATTATTGGAGCCATGCAGTATCTTCAGAGCATTCTCAAACTGTCCATCGTAGCAGTAGACAATGGCTGTGGCGATGTGCCAAATGTTCGTCTCATCCTCGTCGCTGGCCACCTTGTCGGTGAGCTTCTCCAACAGCTCCTCGGTGCGTGACGGCTGCTCGAAGGCTTCGTGCACCAGACGCAGCGCTAGCAGCGGTGTCGTGGTGTTCTCCTTGATGTCCGAGGCTATAATGCGACCCGAATCGATGGCCAAATATGACAAATACATGTAAGACAACAGTTCGGCACCAGCCGTGCCCTGCTCCGGCAGCACAAAGTTTATGGAGCCCATGAAATTGCCAATGTAATACTCATTGCGTGCATCGAACAGCGCCGAGTTGACGTCTTCATCGTTTTGTTGTGATCTGCTCATTATTAATAACAAATTTGTATTGTTTTACTGACAAAATAAATTATAAACTGGAAGCTGAGTTGGCTTTTCAGTCGCAGTGCTGCCACCTTGTTGAAAAATGCTGCCAGCTGCTTGGACGAAAATATGGTGGCAGGTTTTTATTTTTGCGGAACTAGTTCATTTGAAGTACTCAACTCTAATAAGAATTGAAGATCAAAGTAATTGCAAAAAAATAACGCCCGTTAAACTGGTAATAAAACCACAAACAAATTTTTGCAATTGCTAAAAAACAGGTTTGCTTAGCTATACAAATATGTAAATGAATACCCGATACTTAACGGCAGTTTTTGCAGTTGAACGTAGCACGTCGGCTTATCATCATGTACAATCCTAATGAGAAAAACATTGATTTAGTGCGTGAATATTTTCCCAGTTATCACACAGTAAGATTCCAAGATCAGCCGGAGCCCAATATCGCTGTGCAAGACAATTTTCTGCAAGTGACCAAGCAGCGTAAGTCCAAGCTAAATACAAATTAGCATATGTTTTCAATAACATGTCTTATCAACTTATCAACAAAAAAGATTCCGACGAACTCACAACCAAATATGGCATCAAAGTTCATAATTTGCGATATGGAGGCTCGGATGATCGACAACTAGTCGATGTCTTCTATAAAGACGGAGAATCCGAGCCCTCGCCGCTCTTTGTTTATGTCCATGGCGGCTATTGGCAAATGCTGGACAAATCCTACTCCTGCTCCATTGTTGCTCCTCTCGTGCGTCGTGGCTATCGCGTCGCTGTCATGGACTATAACAACTGCCCGCAGGTAACTTTGGCGCAGCTGCTCGAGCAGTTTACCGCATTTTTGATATGGATTTTCGACTATGCCGAGCGAACGCAAACTACGGAGCTTAGTTTTGCGGGTCATTCAGCTGGCGGACACCTTCTGGCCCAATTGCTACACATTCCGGCCCTGATTTCCGAGGAGCGACGCCGAAAAGTGCGCGTCTTGTTCTTCATTTGCGGCGTTTATGATCTGCGCGAACTGTGGCAATTGGAACCGGTCAACCCCAACAATATTTTCGGACTAAATGCAGAAAGCGCCAAGCAGCTTTCGCCCATGTTGTGGCCATGGCAAGCCGATAGTTCATCCTGGTCTGGCGTCCAGTCGCATGTTATTTCGGCAGAGCACGAGAGCGTCACGTTCATAGAGCAAAGTCGCGCTTTTGCCAAGAAATTGCAAGATGGCGGCTTTAACGTAACATTTAAGCTTTTCGATAAGTACGACCACTTCGATGTTATCGAAGAGACAGTCATCGATAACTCGCCGATAACCACGTACCTGCTGGAGGGGCTGCAGGCTGCTTCGAAACAATAAACAAAGTTGAGCAAAAACGTGAATTTAAATTTTAAAAATAAAAAGATAAATTTTTAAAAATTAATTATTGTACAATGTGTTAAATAGAAAATGTTAGCTTAGCAAATCAAAATGCTTTTGAAATTTAATCCAATCCTAAAAAGAGATAAATAATTAATGAAACCGAAAAACTGGTTGACTTATTTTTAATTTTCATTTATTTCTTATGTCATTAGTGTTTTTTTAAAACATACACTTAATATTAATAGTAGTTGCATTTCATATTTACACTATCCAAGCATTTTTTGCGCACGTAAAAACCTTAGGATATAGCACAGCATCCACAAAGTGCTGCATAATATGGAAAATAAATGATACATAATATATGATACATAAAATACAGATGTAATTCAATTCACTGAATGCAAAACAACGTATAAAGTAAATGGAAGTATAACAAACTGTGCGCTATATGAGATAAATAAATAAATTCTAACTAAAAACATAAACTAACATTTTGCTGATGTGATGGAAAATGGTGTGACGGTAGACGGTAAACATCTATGATTCCTCATCCGAAATGATAATTTCTGTGTCTATTAAGATTTGTTGTTTCTTTTGCTGCTGCTGCTGCTGCGGCTGCTCTGTGCTGCTAATGTTGCTCTTGTTCTTATTATTGTTGTTGATGTTGTTGTTGTTGTTGCTGCTGCTGGCGTAGAGAGTGGCATTTAGACTAGAAACGGACATGACCTTTAGCGTATGGGGAGCAGATGCATCCTTTAGCTTGCCATTGGGCAGCGTCTTGGCAGCCGCATTCTCGTTAACAAGATCAACATTAATATCATTATTTGCAACCTTGGGGCTGGACTCAGCAGTCTTGACTCTCGTTATATTATTAACTATCACATGAGCAGCCGCCGCGGCAAATGTCTTTGGTGCTGCATTCGCTTCCGTTTCGGACTCTGCATCGCTTATTTCGCCATTTGCTTTGAAGTTGTCCACAAAGGCATCGACATCCTCATCCGTTTCATCATCCTCATCCTCCTCATCGCTGTCGCTCTCGTTTTCGCTGTCCCGATGCTTTTGTAGGCCATTGGTCAACACGATTTGCGCTGTTTGAGCCTGCGCCTGGGCTGCTTGTGCCGCCTGCGCGCTGGTGCAGGGCTTGTCATCATCATCGCCGGCAGCTTTGGCTGTATCATTTACCGACGTCGCCGTCGCCGCTGCTGCTTCTGCTGCTGCTGCCGCTGTTGCCTGCAGCTGTTTCTCCTTGAGTCGCGCCTCGCGCTGCTCCTCTGTGGTGAGATCCTGCTCGCGCGCAAATCTGCAAACGGTGCTCGGATTAGTTGGATGCAACAGCATCTACAAAAATATACACTCACTTTTCCAGTATATCACTTATTTTAGTTTGCTTCTTGTTGTTCTCGTTCAGCTTGGCCAGTAGAGCGGCATCCGAGGCCGCCGGATCCTTGGCATTGGCCGTAAAATGTGTGACGGTCTCGTAAAGATCAGTCTTGCGCCGCGCTTGCAGCAGGCGACCCACCTTCACGAAGGCATCATGAGCTGCAAAGTGGAGTTGATTACAGAGATTAGATATGCATTTAAAGATCAAAAATATATCCATCCAACCTATGCGCTTCATTTCGAATGTAGCCAGGCCCAGATTCTTCTCCTTATTGCAATGCTCGAGCAGCTGGAGCACGTCGTGGTAATCGGGAAATTCATGCATGCGATTGACAAACGCGGAGAGTGTGCGATTAAATTGCGGATATGGCGTATCCTTGAATAATATGGGCTGCTTCATCTGGCGATGGGCGCTTTTACTTTCACCGGTTAGATCACAGATTTTCTCATAGATCTGACAGGCGCGCTTCTTGTAGCGCTCCACCTGCAGATAGCTGGAATCATCATCGTCATTCCAATCGACATCCGCCTCCTCCAAGGCGCTAATACGTTTCGTTATCGTGTACAATGTTCGATTGAGTTTCCGGATGCGCTCATCGCTGCGTTTATTGCCCGTGCTGGGTGCTGTTGTCGCTGTTGTCGCTGCTGCCGCCGCCGGAGCTGGCTCCGCTGTCTTAATCTCAGCTGCAGTTGCGGCTCCAGCTGGCGCTGTTGCTGTTGCTGTCGCTGGAATTCGCGCTGCTGCCTTTTCTTCAGTCGGCGGCGCCTCGTCCATCGGCAGCTCGACAACCTTGGCCTTGCGCCGCACCTTCAGCTCATCGACGATGCACTTGAGATGCACATAAATCATATCCGGCTCATTGCGCATACGCTCCATGGCCTGCTCCAATTGCTTGCGAAAGCCGCGCGAACGCACAAAATTCTCATGCACACTGTAATAATATTTCAGCAATTTAATCTCAATCAGACGCTCCATGTCCTCCGACTTGTCCAGCTCGCGGCACAGTTGCAGCAGTGCCGTATACTCCGGCACGAGGGGCGCACGTGTTGCTGTTGCAGCTGCTGGCGAGGCTTTTGCCGCGGCTGGTGGAGCAGGCGGAGCAACTGCAGCAGGCGGCGTCTTACGCTTGCTCGTCTGCTCGTTTTCCACTTTTTCTGTGGGCGGCGTTGTTGGCGGCGATTCCACTAGCACTATGGTGGGCGTGGCGTGCTGCCTATCTTTTTGCTTCAGTTCCTGCAGCTGCTGCTGGGCAAGATGCCTGCGCCACTCGTCATCCGACTTCTTGAGCACCGTTATAGGCTGCACGCGCTTGGCTGCGGGCTTCTGCACAGGCGATATGCTGGCGCCGGGAAATGTTATTTTTGCTGCTGCTGCTGGCGCTGCTGCTGCCGGCGGCGGCGGCGTCGTTGTTGGCGTCAGCTGTGGCGTTATGCTCGTGGTGGGCGGCAGATTGAGCAACAGCGGCTCATTCAGCGCCGCAGCACAGTGCGGAGGCGTGGCCAGCAAACGAAGGGGCGGCGTAGCGCCAGCCGTCATGGGCGTGGAGGATGTTATGCTGCTGCTGCTGCTGCTGCTCGGTTGCACGCTTCGCATGGCTGTTGTTGTTGCCGTTGTTGTTTTCATTTTGTAGGGCAACGTGCGGGCTGCACTGTTGTTGTAAGCGGGATTGGACAGCGCCACATTCTGCCTGCTCAGCATAGGCATTGGCGCTAGCTTCGCCAGCTGCGGCGTCGTGCTGCCTGTCGAATGATGCGCCGGCGGTGGCGGTGCAAGCGTTGACGTCGACGTCAACGACAGCTGCTGCTGCTGCTTCTGTTTGTGCACCATCATCACGCTGCTGTTGCCACTGTGCGCCGGCGGTGGCAGCTTCTGTGCAGGCGTTGGCAATTGCCCGGCCTTGCCCGGCTGCAGCAGCGCGGGCGACGTTAGCGTCATTGTCGACGGCATCTTTTGCAGTGTGGGCAAACGCTGCGCTGCTTGCGGCTTTTGTTTAACGGGCAGCTTTTTTGTCAACGACAGCTGTGGACCTGGCAGAGCCTTCGGCTTTAAAGGCCGCTGTTGTTGCAACATTGGCTTTTGTGGCGTCAGCGGCGGCGTCGGCGCTTTCGTCTTTTGCTGTTGCTGCAATTGCAATGTCGACATCGATGTGGACGGCTTCTGCTGCTGTTGCATTTGCATGGGCGTCGACGTCGCCGTCGGCGTCTTTTGCTGTTGCAGCTGCAGCACGGACGTTGGCGTCGACGGCTTTTGCTGCTGTTGCAGGTGCAGCATTGACATCGTCAGTGTTGGCTTCGGCTGCAGCTGCTGCTGCTGTTGCTGCTGCTGCAGGGACGTCGGCGTCGACGGCTTCTGCTGCTGCTGCAGTAGCGCAGTTTTTTGCTGCCCCAACGTCGCCGCCTTCTGCTTCATCGGCGCCTTGTGCAGTTGTGCGGCGGTTTTTTGTGCCGCTTTGGATGTCAGCATCTGGGGGATGGGTACACTGGTGATTGTTGCCATTGTGGTGCCAGTTATTGCCTTGGTCCAGTTGCCACCCGACAATTTAAATGGCTTATTATTCACAGTATTGTTATTGTTATTATTGTTGTTGTTATTGTTGTTGCTGTTGCTATTATTGTTGTTCTCCAGCGAGATTTTCGCAGTGGACATGTTGAAATTGCCATTGCTGTTGTTGTGCTTGGTAACCGTTATGCCGCTGGGTATATGCATGGACCTATAACAAAAAGTTCTTTTGTAAGTTATCGATAACACAATTTTATCACTTTCAAAAAGCAAACCAATGTTAACCCGTTAAAAGACTATCGACTATCTAGGGCTTATTATATAAATTAAAGGGAGACATTTCCGACTCCATTAAGTATTTAATTTCTTGATCTGTGTCAACAGTAAATCGCCATAGACTGGCGCAAGATTATATGTCGGAGTCAGATGGAGCGGATCACTTGTATCATATAAATATATAGCTATATATAGCTTAACAAAAACTCGGTACCTGTAAGTTCCTACTATTGTTCCGGTTCCTGTCGCTGTCGTCGTTACAGTTGGAGTTGCTTTGATGCCAGTGACAGGCGTTGCAAGAGACGCTTTTGGTATATGCAACAGTTTTGTGGGCAGGGCTTTCGGCGTGGACATCCTTGCCTGGTCTCGACGCGCTCGCTTGACATCAGGTGGGCCCTGGAGACAAACGAAGATTATATTAAAAAACGACCTGTTGGCTATTGCATTTTAAATTCCATTTAAAAACAAAACAAACAAACAAAAAACGCCGCTGCAGCTGTGTGAGTAACAATGCGTGTAGAGTTTTAAGGCGCGCCACTGAATGCAGTGTAGAGTTACATTTATTTTGCCTAGCCATGTAAACAAATGTTAAATCCGTAACAGTTAGCAAATTGCGACGTAAATTGTACACTATTGTCACATAAATACACCCACACATGCATGACAACTGGTTTTATTTAGAATAATTAACATTTCCAATTACTCGCTCCAAATGCAGCAGTTGCTGCTGCACACGCAGTGGCAACACTGGCAGCATTTGCTATGCAAGTGTGTGCGTGTCGAGTTGCTGGTGTGCGTCTGTATGTGTGAGCAACAATAAAAGCAGCGCGAAAAAGATATTCGTACACATAATTTGTAATATACACACACAAGCACATATGCACATATAATACACATATAGACACACGCACGCCACACTAATAAGCGCATACCACTGCACAAAACCTATTAAAAATACAACTGTACTTTTCTACACCAGCTGAACGTTGGCGATGTCACTGGCGCTTTTACCTCCTCCTCCGAATCCGAGCTCAAATCCACATATATAACCGAAGTCATAGTCGAATAGCACTAAACACTAAATTTTTATTTGATGCGTCGCTTTTTACTAGTTTTTCTTGACATTTGGCTTAACACACGCAACTGTTATTGTTGCCAGCTAGTTTTTCACGCATATATTACGTCTGTGTCTTATAATTTGATTTCGCCTGTGTTTGTATTGTTGCTTTGCGTTTGTTTTCGCAGGCTAGGTTGCTTTGCTTTTTGTAGAGTTCTATTGCATACAATGTTGCCATATCTACTTCAAAGATTGGCAACGCTTAAATTAGCAGTATTACTCCTATCTTAACAGATTGCGATCGACTATCGTAAATCAATCGATTTTATATAACATTAACATCATGTTATTGGCATTACGCGCTCATTTTGCGTTCTCGTTACTAAATAGTCCATTAATGCTATTGGGTAAATAGGTGGAATATTTAAATATTAATGGAACTGTGCCGTATAATAAAATTTTATTCCTAATGAAAGTTCAAGCGTACTAGAGAGCAAATAAAAAAAAAACAAGAATTAAGAATCATACAAAACTCATATATTAGTTACAATATACAAAATTAAGTCATAATATTTAAATGGTGAACAGAACTTACAATTTATATCGATATATCGATATAATATTAACATCCCTAATACAATGTTAAGAAACGTCAACAGACTGTGCAAATGACACGTCGTGCCTACTTCGTACAATTTCGTTTTCCTCTACGTCGTTCATTCGGTTTTCGTCAGTTGGAGCGGTCGTTGTGTCCGCTGAAGTGTTCCCCAATAGAAGTAAAACTTTCTAAATTTTGTGTAGAAAGTGCAGCAATACAAATCATAAGTTTAGTTCCCTGCCGTACGTTACATTAAGTCAAACACAATGGGAAGTAAGTACAACGCCAACAAGTTCAAGTGCAATTTGTTCGAAAGTGCCGGAACGCTTGGCAATAAGCGGCGGCCGCATCGGCAACACCCCCGTACTTGCTTACGTATACAAAAAAAAAAATGAATTTGGGAATTGATGTGCCAGTGCCTCCGCCGCTAATTGTGTGAAGTGCAGGCTCTAAAACACTGCAACGCATTCCAATCAGAGCTTACAACATTATTGGTTTTCATTCATTCATTTGCAGTCAAATTCCTGGAAGTTATCAAGCCCTTCTGCAGTATACTGCCTGAAATTGCAAAGCCCGAACGCAAGGTGTGTATAAGTATTGATTAAGAATATATTTCTTAGAAATAGTTTAATTAACGTGGCAAAAGCTGTGATTTATAGTGTATATATGTTTTTTTTTTGGGTTTGATTTATGCGTTTTCGTATCGTATTCGCTTTGCTGGGCGCCAGTGTTGCCAGCGCACGCGTTTTTTTTTTTGCTTTCACTTGTCAGTCGAATGCGCCACGCAAACAGTTTGTGATTTCGTAGTAGATACACGGAAGCACACAAGTTGTTGTTTCATATGATGCATACATGTATATAATGAAAATGAAATTAGTTTCAAGTTTATTAACTGAATTAATTGTGTTTTGAGAAATTACTGAAAATTGAATACTTTTACTTAGCATTTGGTACTAAAAAGTTATGAAATCTATGCAAATCTGCAAATCTTACGCTTTCTTTATTTGTTTATTGTATGTTTCTGATTTAATTTGATATTTTAAATACATCTTTCATTCATAAAACGCTTAAAACAAGATACTACTATTCTTATCAAGTTGAAGTACTATTTTTTTGACTACTTGTTGCCGTACTACTATTTAACAAAACTTTGACAAGCAATGCAATACCGCATACGACGTGTAACGTCAAACTTCGGCTCGCACGAAGCTGCCACACGACGCTATGCTACGTCAGCCTCGTGTTGTTGTGTTGTCGCGACCATATGATGAGCCACGATAAGCAGAACTGGATTTTTTGTTTAAACATTTACACACGTACACACATGTAGGTCAGAATAGCGGTAGTTGCCGACTATGTGGGCCGTGACTTATTTTTGAAATTGCATTTAAGCAAATTCAGGGAAATATATTTTTATAATTTTTTTTTTTACCAACAAAAAAAAACGTAAATAAAATTACATTAATTTAAAAAATTGATTTGTAATATTTGAATAAATTTCAATAAATTTTTTTTCCTATTTTATTGCAGATCCAATTCAGAGAAAAAGTACTATGGACAGCCATCACATTGTTCATTTTCCTGGTATGTTGTCAAATTCCATTGTTTGGCATCATGAGCTCCGATTCGGCGGATCCCTTCTACTGGATACGTGTGATTCTCGCCTCGAATCGTGGTACACTTATGGAGCTGGGCATCTCGCCCATTGTGACATCGGGTCTGATCATGCAGCTATTGGCGGGTGCCAAGATCATTGAGGTCGGCGATACGCCCAAGGATCGTGCTCTCTTCAATGGTGCACAGAAACTGTTCGGCATGGTCATAACGATTGGACAGGCGATTGTTTATGTGATGACCGGCATGTACGGTGATCCATCGGAAATCGGTGCCGGCGTCTGCCTGCTGATCATCATTCAGCTGTTCGCTGCCGGTCTCATTGTGCTCCTGCTCGACGAGCTGCTCCAGAAGGGCTACGGCCTGGGCTCTGGCATTTCGCTGTTCATTGCGACCAACATTTGTGAGACGATCGTGTGGAAGGCCTTCTCGCCCACCACTGTGACAACGGGACGTGGAACAGAATTCGAGGGCGCTGTCATTGCTCTGTTCCATTTGATGGCCACGCGCAACGACAAAGTGCGTGCACTGCGCGAGGCATTCTATCGCCAGAATCTGCCCAATCTGATGAACCTGTTGGCCACCATCTTGGTATTTGCTGTCGTCATCTATTTCCAAGGCTTCCGCGTCGATTTGCCCATCAAGAGCGCCCGCTATCGCGGCCAGTACAGCAGCTATCCAATTAAGCTGTTCTACACTTCCAACATTCCCATCATTCTGCAGTCGGCCCTCGTCTCTAACTTGTACGTCATCTCGCAGATGTTGGCCGTTAAATTCCAGGGAAATTTCTTCATCAATTTGCTTGGCGTTTGGGCCGATGTTGGCGGTGGCGGTCCAGCCCGTTCGTATCCCATTGGTGGCCTGTGCTATTATCTGTCGCCGCCCGAGAGTGTCGGTCACATTCTGACCGATCCCATACATGCGCTGCTCTACATTGTCTTCATGTTGGGCTCCTGCGCTTTCTTCTCCAAGACCTGGATCGATGTCTCTGGCAGCTCAGCCAAGGATGTAAGTTTAGCCGACCCACAATCTCGTTAAAAAATTCTTTTTACTTACCCATTTATTGTTTACTCTACTAGGTTGCCAAGCAGCTGAAGGAGCAGCACATGGTGATGCGAGGCCATCGTGAGAACTCGATGATTCATGAGCTGAATCGTTATATTCCAACGGCCGCTGCTTTTGGTGGCCTCTGCATTGGCGCTCTATCTGTTATGGCAGATTTCCTGGGCGCCATTGGCTCCGGCACGGGTATCCTGCTGGCTGTGACGATTATCTATCAATACTTTGAGATTTTCGTTAAGGAACAATCCGAAATGGGTGGCATGGGCACGCTGCTGTTCTAAGCAGTTGAATCCAAACTTTCAACATGAAATTATAACAATAACAGCTAACAATTACTTCATCATACTTCTCACATGTCAGCTCGCTTTGCCCCCGCCGCGCCCCGCCCCCGCCTCGCGCCTATCTATTAAGCAAATTAACGTTTTTGTATGGTTTTTAAATTCCACGATAGGGCCTAATTTTAAGGCTATTTGCTGCCGTTTAGCTGGCCTGGGCAAAAATCATTGTTTGTGTTAAATGCGACAAGAACTTTAGTTTGAATAGTTTTATTAGTTTGTATCATAAAAAAAAAATGTGAGACTTTATTGCTTAAGTTCAATATTTCGCTGAATTGATTGAATTTCAATGCAACCTATTGTTTTTACGGAGTGTAATATAATTATAGAACATCGATTACACGTGGAATTATTAAACATGATGAATTATGAGTACATGAAACGAACATTAAAATCACGCAACATGCATACAAATTGTCATAATAATAAAACGTAAATTAGATAAACTTTTTTAATTCAACCAGTGCATTTTTTATTAACAAAAACAGTTATTTTGTATGTGTCTAAAAAGAAATAGTTGAGCAACGCCTTGTCGATAAATTGTGTTTGCAGTTGCCGCGTAATCAAATTTCAAAACTATCGGCATCAATATTTTACGATGTATTTTTAACATAGCGAAGCTTTTATTATATTTTGACAAAAATATTAAGCATTAACGATTGCATCTTTCTTTTTTATATAAATATAGTTATATTCACATGCGGAGTATATGCTGTTTTATAAAGATCAGCTATTTTTTTTTTGCATCTACTTAACAATGTTAAGGAACGGCTATCGATATCATCGGCTTGATTGTCAATCATCGCTGGCAACAACAAGAGGTATCTCGGCATTAATAGAGTCTGGTCTCACTTCGTATCGCATAAAATGGAAAAATAATCATAAATAAAAATAAGCAATTCGACACAGTTTAAACAATATAAACGCAACGCACACACACACACTAATGCGCATTTACGTACAAGGAAGGATAACGTTTACGTTGATTTGCGGCAAGCGAGCTGTGCGAAACACAACCGAAACACAACAAAAACAATATCATCTGGAGGCAATATAAATAGGAGTTGAGTTGCCATGTCAGCTCCACTCACACGAAATGTACCGTATTTAAAGCAGCAGCTAACCGCATTGCTGCGCAACACATCTCCGGTGATAACGCTCATCTGTTTGGTGACCACCTTCGGCTATTTGTTATCCTTTTCGGAAAAGGCCATCCTTCTGTTGAGCGTGACGCCTGGCTATATTCTGCCAAATGGAAAATTTTGGATATGGACCGCATTCACGTTCTGCTTCATCGAGCTGCACTGGTGGGAGGTCATCGTCGACGTGGTCACCGTCGGCCTGTGCGGCAAAATGCTGGAACCGCTTTGGGGACAATTCGAAATGTTCAAGTTCTTTGCGCTGAGCAACTTTGGCGTCTCACTGCTAACGACCATCTATTATCTGTTCTATTATATGGTTACCAAGAATCCGACCATATTGTTTGACGTGCACATCCATGGCCTGGCCGGCTATGTCGCTGGAATTTGTGTCGCCGTACGGCAGATTATGCCCGATCACCTAATCTTCAAGACGCGCTACGGACGTCTAACCAACCGGTGCGTATGTCTTACCCAATTGAGTATTGCCTTTAGACCTTAGACCTTTTCCATACTATCAAAAAAAACATAGCTCCGCAATTGTTGAATCACAAGTTTCTTACTATATAAGATATATTTGTAACGCTTATCTTGCAGCAATGTCCCTCTGACGGTGCTAATCTCTGCTATTATTGGCTGGGCCATTGGCATGCTGGACGGCACGTATCCGGCCATGTTTGCCTCCGGTGCTATAGTCTCCTGGATCTATTTGCGCTTCTATCAGCATCATCCGAACGGACGTGGTGATAGCTCTGAGAGCTTCACCTTCGTCAGCTTCTTCCCAAATGTAACGCAGCCGTTCATCAGCGTTCTGGTAAATCCCATTTACAATTGCTGTTTGCGTGCGGGCGTGGTTCGAACGCCGACGCCGCTGCGCACGATATCGACAAGTAGCCTGACTTCGGTCTCTGTGCAAATGCCCGGCGTGGATCCGCATGATATTGAGCGCAGGCGGTAAGCTATTGACGCTATTTACTAACGAATTATAAAACTCATGTTTATGTTTAACAAGCAGACAAATTGCGCTAAAGGCTCTTAGCGAGCGACTAAAGGCCACTGACTCGACGCGTCATGCACAGCTGCCCAAGTCGTTTCCTCAGCAGCAGCAGCAGCAACATCACCAGCAGCAGCACAAGCATCATAGCCACAATCATGGTGCCGGCCACAGTCATAGCCATGCGGCTGGGCATAGTCACAGTCACAGTCCCAGCGCTGGACACAGTCATAGCCATGCGGCTGGAGCGGCGCAGGCACCGCAGCCCGATTTCGTAAAGCCTGCGGCACAGCAATTGCCGATAACAACGGCGCGTGCCGAGACGCGGATGATCAGCACGATGAGCCCCATTGCAATACCTATGCCCGCGCCGCCGCCCAAGGATGAGCAGCCGCCGCCGGCAGCGACGGGCGCAGCGGCTGCGCTCATCGATTTGGATGATGCGTCAAACTAGACAGTTTATATTTTAACATAAATGAATTTTTTGGATATTGAAATGATCTGCTTATGATTATTTTTGTATGACTGTAACAAGTGCGCTCCTTAATTGTATTTAACGTTATTTTGCTTAAATTAACATACGTGTAGATTTCTAATTTGCTTGCTTGCTTGGCTAAACCTTCTTCACTGAGGCAACGCCCCTGAAAGCGCAAGAGGAAACCTTCCATCAATGTAGCGCCTATTGTAGTACCTACATTCATGCATACATATGCAAGCAAAATTTCTGTTGTAGTGTTTACATGTATTGAGAAAAACCAATGCTTTATTTAGTTTATAACATTACTGTAAATATATTTAAAAGCCCAAAACAAATTGATTTGAACTTGTCATACACATGGCTGGTATGCTGCTCACAGATAATATGCGCTTAATTTAAAACAACAGCGTATGCATATGTTTTCGGCAACACGCTGATAAATACCAAAAATCCTTTTAGTATTTTTGTGCGGGTTAAGGTTAACAGAGGTTTCATTTGATTCATGTGTGACCATACTTTTAAGATACAAGTGGGCTGGGTTGGAGGAGTGAACGTACTTAATGCCATCTAAATTATTCTTCATATTAAGGTTACACCATATTGATGACAGTGTAGCAATATCATGATTGTGTTCAATATTTCGTATGAACATTTATTAGTGACATGCAATTCGAAAAATACCTGCTATAAGTCACAGCGATAGTTATCGCTCATCCCAAGTATCGATTCACCAATTGGATTCGCTTGGGGCGATTGACCGTCGTGTTCGCGTTGTATTTTTTAAGTTTTTTATGTACGCACGTCATTTGTTTTTAATTACTGAGCAGATTGACAAGTTGACGAACGATTGTCACGCAACAAATAATAAGAAAATGTTGCTCTAAAAGAAAAACAGCCAAGTGCAAGTGGCTGGGTAAATACTGCGTGTGCATAACGCGTGCCTTCATAAGTTACGTTCAGCAGAAATGGGTCTTAAAAGCAACAACAGTGCACAAAAACAACAGCACACAAATTTCCTCCCGCACCGAAATGGTAAGTTTCATGTTCTGATAAGAGTCGCGCAAGTCAAGAAACAAAGCGAAGCAAAAACGGAAATCAAAGCGAATTATAGGTCATAATGTAGCAGAAAAATATTGCAGCGGGCTCGCCCGAACCACAGTAAACAAAAATCCATCTAATCGACACACACACACATACTTAAATTAATGTGTGTGTGCTGTGCCGTTTTTGGCGTCATTGTGAGTGTGTGTGTGTGTGAGTCAGTGTGTTTTGCGGTTTATTGCCAACGTGTAGTGCAGTCACCATTGGCATCGGCGTCGTGGCAAAAAACAAACTACAACAATAATATACAAAAAGCAAATCCCAAGCAAACCGGCCGACAACTGGAGTCGGTTTTTGACAATTTTTGGGCGCATTTATGTAAATGCCAAAATCGGCTTCACCCCGTGAACTTCTAGTTCACAAGCTAGTTTCGCATTGAATGAAACCGGTTTCCTTACACAACAGGAACTCCAACTGGAATTCCAACTGGAACTGGGCTAGTGCCACATACATACATACATACATATGTAGTTCGCCCTTTAGTGTTTCTGGTTCTTTGCTTTGTTCGAGCCTTTACAGCGTTTACTTTCACTTCAGCTAATGTCCAGGGTCGCTTGGTTTTGCATTGGCAACTTGGGTGTAAATTATTCTGCACTCCGAATTGTGTTTGCAACAGCTCCACGATCGAGGCGATATTATATTAGGTCGAAAATATTAGCTATATATGTATATACAGTTTGTTGTCAATGACTAACTGACTGAACAATCAGCCCGAACCATAAAAAATAATATTAACAGTTGCAATTTATTTAAATTAGGTTTTGAAAAGTTTCCCCTCAAGAGTGAAAACAGATGCAAGAACCCTTTTGGTGTTTTTTTTTTGTTTGTTTATTATTCTATATAATATAGCGGGGAATGTATCAAATGATGTTGATCTTATAACATATTTATTTAATTTGGCACAGATGTTAAGCGCACAGCGTAGGCTATAAATACTAACGGTCAGATTAGATAACAATATCACATTGCATAGCCCATATTGAAAGTATCTATTTACATTAAATCTATTAGTATCATATACTTTTGAGTCGACTTCCGTATCATATAGTTGGAACTTAAATATGTTGTGCATTTACAATATTGTACTAGGAGAGATAACCTGTGCTTAGGGCAATATTGCTCTAACATACATTCTTATTTATATTAAATATAAACAAATAAGTAAATTTGCATTTGCCCCAAAAATTCATGTTTGAAGTGCTGGAAATCTTGTCAAAGAGAACAAAAGAAACTAGAGACCGGATTAGAGTGAAAGAAATAGGTATACAATTAGTGAGATAAGAAGAAGAGATAGAGTATTAAATATTGTGAGAGTGTGAGATAATGCCTATTGGATTTTCAACGCAACTCGTTGATAAAACACTTCCAAACAAAGCATGAAAATCACTTACTTGAATTCATGAGATCCGCGTAGTAAGGTCGTATTTATATTAAAAACAAACAAAGATTTGAAAATGATTTTTAGGTTTTATACAACGGAATTCAAAGGGATTTATTGGCATAGTTTAAATTATAAACTGTTGCTTTTTTATAAATATGTAACTATACAAAGTACATATTGCTCCATGGAAAACTCAGCTATAACTTCCATTTATCATATAAGAAATCCCTTGAATGAGTTCCATAAAAAGTATTAAATACTTGTACTTTGTTTCTTTTTCTGATTTTAACAACTTAATGCATATATTATGTGCAGACAATATTTGTACATATGTATAAATGTGACTGCAAACACGTCAAAACACACACCAGCACACGCGCGCACACACACACACACTTAGACGCACACATTCATCTGGTTGTTTACACACATGCGCGCCTGCCATTCAAGCGGCAGCAGAAAAAGCGTCAACGTCGCAGTCGCAGTCACCGTCGCAGCCGCCGTCGACGTCGACGCCGCGACGGACGACAGCTCCATATTTCAAGCAAGAAAACCCACCGAGTGCGATGGATTGGCGCTCAGTTGCGCATTGGTAGCCACATATAACGGTTCGTGTCTTTGTTAGCTACGTTTCCGTTTTGCGCCATTATCAAAAACGAAATATGTACAATTTATCGCGCTGAACAAACACAAATAATCAAGCAAAAGAGAGACAACGATAAAAAGAACTACTTGCTGCTTCATTAACAACAAAAAACCATAAATAATAAACATTTGCCAGCTAATTGCCACTACACCCAACACTGACTCCCCTGTCTCTCTCACTCTCTTGATCTCTCCCTCTCTCTCTCTATTTCACCACTCTCTCGGCACTCTCTCCCGCGCTGCTGCAATCAAAGCGACACCAGCAACAATGACAGATCAACTGAACGAGCTGCACACGCGACTTGCCCAGGTGAGGCAGGAGCATTTGCTTAAGTTTTGGGCCGAGCTCTCGGAGGAGGAGCGCACCAAACTGGCGCGCGACATAGACGAGCTCTGCCTGGACGAGATCAAGCTGTATTGGGATCGGGCCACCATCTCGATGAATGCGAACGGCATCAAATTGGACGGTCGCCTGCAGCCCATACCCGACGGCCAAATACTGTCCACGGCTCGCACCACGGCGGATAAGCTGAACGCCTATCGGGAGGAGGGATTGCAGCAAATAAGCAACGGTCATGTCGCTGTGCTGCTCATGGCGGGTGGACAAGGTAAGTTCATAATCCAATTTCTGGTTAAAGGGGGTTTTTGGGCTTTTGCAATGATAATGTATATAAGATAGGAGAAATATGAGGGTAAAAACAAAACACATTTTTCTTTTCGCAAACTATCGAATCTTTTGTTTTCAATATTTATGTACCAGATACAAAATGATATTGAGCAACACAGAAATAAAAATAATGGACATATTTCAGATTATAAAGAACTAAAAAAATGTAACTAAGGTACAATCCAAAAATCAATCCATTGCAAAAAAACAACTTTTTTTTTTTAAATTTTATATATACTAGATAGATTTATAGAAGACAAATTTAACATCCGACTGAGCTGCATTTAACTCTTGAAGGTTACTTGGAGCTGTTTTTCTTTTTCTGTTTTAAAGAAAAACATGTTTTATTTATAGAGAGAATCCTTATCAGTAGTTCTGTATATGGCACATATTCAACATTTAATTCTTAGATAGTATTTATTTTCTCGTTACATTTACGCTTGCTTGATAAGTATCTGTAGATACGAGATACTATTGCTGGGCCGGAAACTGCAAAAAAAATATATATACATATATGTATGTATATATAATATTTCAGTTTTTTTTGCCCACTCATAGCTATAAACTATTTTAAACAATTTCTGCTCGCAATTGCCTTGAGGTGCAATGAACAAAATTCACTATTAGCAAAGACAAAAACAACAACAACAATGCAGACCTGCAAGTCGCTCAACGTCTTTGTGTAAGTCTGTGTGTGTGTGTGTGTGTGGGTAAACGGCTAATTAGATTGATATAAAAATGCTCCATCAAACCAACGCCACATACTCGCGCAAATGCACACACACACACACACACAGACACACACACACATGTGCCCACTCATGCAGCCGCATGAAATTTCTTGTTTGTAATTTTTGAATTCAGCTTGCCAGACACGTCACACGAAGCGGGCGAACCATCATAAAGTAATAACAGTTTAATCCATTCTTATGGCCAGCCAATCCAGTCGCCAGTGTTGCTCAGTTTCAAGTTGTTGTTGTTGTTGTTTTTGTAGCCTTTCTTTTGTTGTTTTGTTTCTTCTTTTGCTGATTTTGATCGCGGCGCGCGCGACATTTGATATTTCCCGTTGTATTCAACGTGGCCGAAGCAGGCGAATTGACGTAATGGCCTTTTGGAAATACAAAAACAACGGCAACAGACGAAAAGACGAAAGTCAACGTACGCCTGGCTCAGCATTTTATTAGATATATGTTAATGCATACGTAGTTTGTAAATATTACGTAGTTCAGGCACGTAACGTAATCGAATAACGGTTAAAATTGTAGGCGTTAAGGCTGCAGATCGCCCCTTAAATTATCGATAGCAACAATACTGCTAGTACCTCGTTTGGCCGCAAATAAATAATAATCGATAAGCGGGCTATAATTAAAAACCGGTAGTCTGACGTGTGTGACCTTACGACAGGTTTATATGCTAAATAGCTACAAGAGTGGAAACAAAGATTAAAAAAAAAAACCAAAGAAGAAATCGCTTATTGAAAGCGAAACCAAAGCCGAAACAAAAGCAACCAGTTTTAAAGGTCAACCGGCTGGGCGCACAGCAAATAGCAATACAAAATATATCAATAATATTTCCTGCATAAGATCTGAGTTTTGTGGTTTTCTGTTAAAATATCCTTTGTGGCAGAAATACTGTTTATAATATAGCGATAAATATAAATGTAAGAAACAAAAACAAGGAAGAGTAAAAATTATAAATATCAGGAATACCATTTTAACAAAATTGATGCCGTTAAATCGATAAATTAAGGTTACATGAGAAATTTTTATATCTCGTCAAAGATTCATTTATTTAGCCGTAAACTGTAAACAATTAAAAATGTCATTAAACTGACCTTTGCAGGCACACGACTCGGCTTCGATCAGCCCAAGGGCATGTACGATGTGGGACTGCAATCCCGCAAGACGCTATTTCGCATACAGGCGGAACGCATCCTCAAGCTGGAGCAGCTGGCCGAGGAGACGTGCGGCAGGCGAGGTCGCATCGTCTGGTATATTATGACATCGGAGCACACAATGCAGCCGACGCTGGACTACCTTGAGGCGAACAACTATTTCGGGCTGCGGGAGGAGAACGTGGTGCTCTTCGAGCAGGGCTCGCTGCCGTGCTTCGATAACGATGGCCGCATCATATTGGACGCGAAGCATCGTGTGTCGCGCTCCCCGGACGGCAACGGCGGCATCTATCGCGCCATGCAACGCGCCGGCATCCTGGACGATATGCAGCGGCGCGGCATACTCTATGTGCATGCGCACAGCGTGGACAACATTCTGATCAAGGTGGCCGATCCCATATTCATTGGCTACTGCGTGCAGGAGCAGGCCGACTGTGCCGCCAAGGTGGTGGAGAAGTCGGCGCCCAACGAGGCGGTCGGCGTGGTGGCCATTGTCGACAACAAGTACCAGGTGGTCGAGTACAGTGAGATCTCGGCCAAGACGGCCGAAATGCGCAACGCGGACGGACGGCTAACGTTTAGCGCCGGCAATATATGCAATCATTTCTTTACCGTCGCCTTTCTCCACAAGATCGGCAGCACGTACGAGCGCAAATTGAAGCTGCACGTGGCCAAAAAGAAGATACCATTTGTGGACAATGCCGGCAATCGTCTGACGCCCAACCAGCCGAACGGCATCAAGATTGAAAAGTTTGTCTTCGACGTCTTCGAGTTCGCCGAGAAGTTCGTGGCCATGGAGGTGCCGCGCGACGAGGAGTTCAGCGCACTCAAGAACGCCGACTCAGCGGGCAAGGATTGCCCCAGCACCGCGCGCGCCGACCTGCACAGGCTGCACCGCAAATATATTGAGCATGCCGGCGGCATGGTGCACGGCGAGATCTGCGAGATCTCGCCCTTTGTCAGCTATGCGGGCGAGAATCTCGCCCAGCTTGTTGGTGGCAAATCCTTTAGCGGTCCCGTTTATCTGCGTGAATCCATGCAGGGTAACCTCTAGACCAACCCCGCTCCCCCCTCTTCACACACACCCACACACAAACATACACACATGTACATATAGACTGATAAATGTGGATAGTTTCTGTTAAAAATTTGGTTCAGCTAGGTCAAAGAGCACGAAAATTCCATAGTTTTCAGTACTTAAGAGCAACTACTCTATAAAATTTGGTTGCCTTCTTTTTTTTTTTTAGTTGTTCTCGTCTTTGTTTATACTTTTCCATTATTTGTGCAATCATAATGTGAACATAACTATATCTAAAAAAGAAAATATACAATATATGCATATTTTTAATATATTCAATACAATTTGGAAAACTTTGTTTATTTTAACTGGACTTGGGTAGGGTATTCAAATAGTTTGCTTCAAGTAGGGTTTCTTCGCAATTATTCAGCGTCATCTCCCAACTCCCCTCCTCTAATAAATAAATATAATAACTTCAGCTAGCTTGTATTATCGAGCGACTACTGTAGTAGGGGAGTTGTAATAAAAACGAGAAAGAAGAACTAACTTCGGCACACCGAAGAGTTAATACCCTTGCAGACGCCACCTTTGAATAATGCTCATAGTGCTTTGCCCGTATCTAAGAAGCAAAGGGAGGTTAAGATATCTGGAAAAAGTTGTTCATACAAGAACCTCATTTTCGACCGACCTTTCCTATGGCAGCTATATGATATAGTGGTCCGATGTAAACAAGATTTTGCATAGATGTAGGGAACAAGGTGAAACGTATAAATGGCGAGTTTGGTCAAGATATCTTGAAAAACAAAAAAGTTTTCCATACAACTTAATTTTCGACCGCTTTTTCCTATGTCAGCTATATGATATAGTGGTCCGATCTTAATAGGATTTTGCATATATATGAGGAGCATAGTAAAACTTATAAATGGCGAGTTTGGTCAAGATATCTTGAAAATCAAAAAAGTTTTCCATACAACTTAAGTTTCGACCGACCTTTCCTATGGCAGCTATATGATATAGTGGTCCGATGTTAACAAGATTTTGCATAAATGTAGGGAACAAGGTGAAACGTATAAATGGCGAGTTTGGTCAAGATATCTTGAAAAACAAAAAAGTTTTCCATACAACTTAATTTTCGACCGATCCTATGGCAGCTTTATGATATAGTGATATATGTAGGAACAGACAGACGGACATGGCTATATCGACTTGGCTGTTGATACTGATCAAGAACATATATACTTTAGGAGTCGCAGATGTCTCCTTCTATGCGTTACACATTTCACGACAAAATTATAATACCCTCTGCAAGGGTATAAAATCTGCTACTATTTGTTTTCTATAAACACCCATTCGATATATTTAATATATGGTAAACAGTCTGAAAAGGATTAAAGTATAAACCCAATTTGTTGTTGTTGTTGTAAATCTATAAAATAAATTGAAGTCGGGATTTATTTAAGAATACACTTAATGGATGGCACCACCTCCTCGATCCAGTCGATGCAGATTTCGGTCACCTGGCGCAGGAAATTGTGCTCCGTTTGCAGCATTTCGGTGAAGAGGATGCACTGCGGCTTGTACTTGCCGTGCAGCACGCTGGACGGATGAATCTTGGCCTTGACACGGCCGCTGAGCGTTAGGTAGTGGCCCTCCTTCTGGAGCAGGGCGATGTTGTCGAAGAGACCCGTCAGCAGGCACTTCTTGACCGCATCCGTGTTGTCGCCGCAGCTGTTGAAGGCCAGATTCAGTCGGGCGCTGATCTCCGCCAGCTGGTTGCGCACGTTGCGCGCATAGTTCAGATTGCGTATATTGAGGAAATTGTCGTGGCACCAGATCTTTGGCTTATCGGTTTTCTGGAACGTCCCGAACACGTTGAGCAGTGTCAAATGGTCGCCGTGCTTGGACTGGAACTTGGCGTGCGCCAAGGCGGCCAGTTCGCTCTTGTCCGTGTGTCCAATGAACACATTGTCGCTGGACAATGCCGCCACCAGGCTGAGCATCTCCTCCATGCAGCCGAACGTGGGCGCCGCCAGCAACAGCTTGGCGTATCGCGGGTCCAGTGGATACTGGGCCATCCAGCGACCCGTTGTGGTTATGTTGGGCGCAGCGGCCGACTTGATGGCGCCCAGTTGCTCGAGGGCCTGGTAGGCGCTCTGCACGCCCTCCGGCTGTGGGGCATCTATGAAATCGAAGCTGGCGCAATCGATGCCCAGCGCGAGCAACTGCAGCACCGTGGCGGTCAGATTGGCGCGCAATATTTCCGGCTGTGCGGCGCTGCGGAACTTCTCCATGGTGGCCTTCGTGTAGGTGCGATAGCAGACGCCGGGTGCATCGCGGCCGGCGCGTCCGCTGCGCTGCCAGGCCTGTGCCTGCGAGATGCGCACGGTTTTGAGCAAATCCAGGCCAGAGCTGGGACTGAACGACTTCTCCTTGACAAAGCCGCAGTCGATGACACAGCGTATGCCCGGTATGGTGATCGAGGTCTCGGCTATATTCGTGGCCAGGACAATTTTACGCGTGTTCGCCGGCACGGGCAGAAAGCACTCCAGCTGCTTGCCCTGGGCCAGCTGGGCGTAGAGCGTGAAGACGCGCACATCGGAGGGGCCCGAGTTATTGATCCTGGCCAGCTGGCGGATTTGCTGGGCCAGCGCCTCGATCTCCTCTTGGCCGGTGAGAAAGATCAACACGTCATGATTGATGGGCTCGTGGCGATGGATGTCGAAGAGTGTGACCAGCGCGGCGTGTATGTAATCCTCCTGCGTCTCCTTGGCGTGCAGCACGCGCACCGGATGCGTGCGCCCCTCCAGATACATGCCCTTGACATTGAAGTATTTGCCAAAGTGATCAATGTCCATCGTGGCCGAGGTGATGATCAGCTTCAGCTTGGTCAGCTTGTGCTTGCGGCGCTCCTGCTGCGCCTCCTTCACAATGCCGAACAGGACGTCCGCATTGACCGTCCGCTCGTGCGCCTCGTCCAGCATAATGGCCGCATACCGGCGCAGCAAGCGATCCGCAATCGCCTCGCGCAGCAGTATGCCGTCCGTGAGATAGCGTATGCGCGTCCGATCCGTCGTGGTGTCCTCGAAGCGCACCGTGTAGCCGACGGTGTCGCCCACGTTGGTCGCCAGCTCCTGCGCCACGCGCTTCGCTATGGTTATGGCCGCCACACGGCGCGGCTGCGTGATGCCAATGATGCCGCTGCTCGCGTAGCCGGCCTGCAGCAGGAATTGTGGTATTTGTGTGGTCTTGCCGGAGCCCGTTTCGCCCATGATCAGCAGCGTGTCGTTTGCCTCCAGCTCCTTGAGTATGCGCTGCCGGCAATGGTAAACGGGCAGCGCCTTGCGCTCCTGCTCGATGCTGCTCTTCTTGTTGCCCAGCCCGTTATTTTTGTACGGACTCTGGAGCTTGGTCGGACTGTAGTTGGGCTTCTTAATGCAATTCTGTTCCTTCATGGGCTCCATTTTGCGCTTGACGGGAAAGCTGGCGGCCAGGCTCGGATTGCCATTGCCATTGATCAGGTATTTCGATTCCATGCTGCGCAGTCTCTTCTGCGGGAAGTACAATGAGAAAAATGTTCTAAAGTTGTTTTGTTTGCGCAATTGCTGGGCGCTATTTGCGCTGTAATTAAATGTGATCTATCAATTTTAAAACACTTACCCGGACATGGACTTTACAATGGCAACTTTATCGCGAGGTAAATATTGGAAATAACTATAAACAAGTGCGTGTGTGTGTGTTTGTGTGTGTGTGGTAATCACAGGTGGGGACAAGCGCTCCACGCTTGTGCTTTAGTGATGAGCACAGCGAAAATGTATCGTTCAAGTGGAAATATCGATAGCTGAAAGCTTGTGTTATTTGTTAACATATCTGCTATCGATTATTTTGTGCAGCTAATGTTCATTAACACAATTTATGATTGGATTATAAAATATTATATTAACACTATGTTTTGCCATAATATATTAAGTATTTAATTCAGACTTATAAATCTCGTTTTCACACATTTTACTATGTTCGATTTTATTTAAATCTTGTATATGCGAAATGTTTTTATTATGTTAGTTAACAAGCTTGAAATGGAAGGCCTGGTAATGGAATTGCGTCTGTTAACTATCTAACTAATCATCATTTATTTTAGTCCACTTCCAACAATACCCCTCCACTATAATATTTTAGTTCAGTGCTTAGTGCTGCCCATCAATTACAAATAGCGGGAACAATAACTTACTGTGGGGTAACTCAACTTTTACCCACTTTACTATATATAGTGGTATACACTAACATTCCCCTTTTGTATGTTATTGAAATGTGCTATTTTACTGTCTCTCAATGTATTGAATTTTTGTGCTGCTCCTCGTTTATTTTTGCATTATTTCCTATTCCCTGTATTTTAGTTCAGCAAATAGTGGGTGTACTAATAAAACATTTTTAGATCACGTACCCCACTTGCAACCACGATCGACCCACCAATACTGGGACCAGTTGCACTGATATACTCGCCAAGTAACTGTTTAGTACAGAAGGCACATCTCAAAATGTCCGCGTTTCGCGCTGAATGACAACCGAAACAGCTGTTTTCGTTTTTTCATCGGTGCGTATTTTTCACAACATATTCGAAGCTCGCAAACATTTAATATTAATATAGATAATATTAAGAGCTGAAACAAAATGGTTGCCGGCGGCGCATCAGATACGGGGGGCGTTAAGCCCATGGCCATCGCGGGCCGCATGGTCCGCGAACGCGAGCGCCTCATTGGCATGACGCCCGAGGAGCGCGCCTGGCGCAAGCAATGGATCAAGGACCAGGAGCTGCCCCACGGGCCGCGCAAGGTGCCAGCTCTGGAGCTCGAGCTGAACAATCCCATCAGGCGTTTCTATCGCGCGCCTTTGGACAAGGTTTGCAGCGTTCTAACGCCGGCGCTGGTGGGTGCAATTTGTGTTATGTAATCGAAAAATGATTTTATTTCTAATTGTTTGTCAATTTCCTGCGCGTTTCTAAAGGGCTTCCAGCGCGCCTACACAGTACGCTACTGGACCGGCAAGGCGCTGATCGCGCTGACGGGCATTTACGCCGCCGCCTACTATCTAAAATACAATCAGAATGTGAGTGCGCCAAGTGTGGCATTATATTCAGGTTCTCACCCAATGCCAATTCTTTGCAGGATTGGACGCGCAAGGGCGGCTGGCGCGTGATATCCTCGCGCAAGGCGTGCGTGCCCGGCGACGAGGGCTATCCCCGTGTCTCGGATCGCTCGGCGCCCGCCGACTACGCGGCGCGCGGCTTCCAGCAGTCCCCGATCTAAGGACACACACTCCCGAGATCCGCTGCCAGCGCTTTGCTTAAGTTTGAAACGTCTTTGAATTAATGTTAGCAAAAACCAATTCGCAATAAACATGGAACACACACACACACACACAAACGGGCTGTAAGTGTATTAGCTGCAGAGCTTTGTCCATGGCAAATGGGCAACCATTTTTTTTTTTATGCTCTTACCGAGGGTACTTTGATTTTCTCATTAAATATGTAACGCAACTCTCACGACATTAAGCATTTATATTATGTAAGCCAGATCTGTTTGTTTCTAGTCACTCAGTTTTCAATCCATGTCGGAGTCGGATACACTATATCATATATTTGACAAAAACTATATAATCTGATTAATTATATAGCTGCTATGGGAACAGCTGGTCGGAAATGGAGCTGAGAACCTAGCTGTAATCTTCTGTAAGGGTATTTGATCTTCGGTTACTGTTAACTGCTATTTCCTGTTTCTGCTGCGTTTGGCAAAAATTTGGTTTTGATTTTTTTTTTTTTTAACTCTGGAGCTGTTTAAGCACTTTTCAGCAGCTGTGCTCAATTTCGTATTATCGGTGCTTTTCTTTTATTAAAGATTCTCGAGCTGTCGAGCGTTAATTCATTGCGCGGCGTCAAATTTGTTGTTTGTTTATTTTTTTTATGGATTTCAAAATTAAAACTATTTTGAAAATTGGCAGACATCTCTTTGATTGTGCTTTAAAATCGTGCTCAGTTCGTAAAACGAATCTAAAACAAGAAATTAATAACCTTTTGACCCAGTTTAATAAAAAACCAAAATAAAAACAGTTAAATAACATGAATAGAAAGCGTTACCAGACTATTTACGCAATTTGAAGCAGGTGCAATAGGCTTATATTTATTATACTGAGCTATTAATTATAAAAAGTGTCGTGTTTTTAGAGCAGAGAAACGTGAAAACTTTAACTATGCGCTAGTTAATTGAAAAATAGTTTAATTTTAAATTGGCCCGCTGGTGCGTGGCATTCAATGTTTACATTTTTCGCCGCGAATGGCAAATGTTCGGTGTGCTAAAAGAAATATCGCTTAATGGTGAGTGCAGTGCCAGAGTATCGATCATCACTAAGAAAATGCTCTTTTTTGTTATCGCTGTTCTCTCTTCCACTCTGCAACGGCGACAGCGCAGTTCACTTTAATTTTGTGAAACTCAGCCGGAAAAAGGTTTGATGGTGGTCCTCAAATTGTGGATCTAATTGCGCCAAACACACGCATACACAGGCGAACTGGATTTTCGATCGCATTTGGCCTTGACTGGAGCGTGTGCCGGTGTGGCAAAAAATACAATAAAAAAAATAACCCCGAGCCCCGAGAGTTGTCACTGTGTTTATATGTGTGCGTGTGCAATTTATATATTTTTCATCCGCGTGGAGCGCATTGGAACACACTAATTTTCTGTGCTAACTGCGCGCGTGGCTCGCTGCCCCAGCATATAGCGAGTACCACATCTCACCTAACCAACCCCCAATGCAACAACATCATCCACAACAACAAGAGCAACACTTGCCCGAGCACCGAAAGTCTTCATCCGGAACAGGTGAGTGAGCAATTGTCCGCTAGGCAAGTTCAAAGCTCCGTATTATTAGCGGCTTCACTTTTGGCTACGTTCTTATATTTGTTGTTTTTCTCTTTGTTGTTTTTGCAATTCCAATACATGCGATGCCGTTGCTTTTGGTTAAAAAAAAATTTTTTTCTTAAATTTTTTTTTCTGCCCTTGCCTTGTGTTCTACGAAAAAATTGTGGCCGCCGCCAGCGTCGACGTTAGCGTCGCTGTCAACGTCGCTCTCGCGCTCTCCCAAGTGGTCGCTCAGCTCAGCTGTCATTTTGTCGTGAGAGCGCCTGACGTCGACGTTGCTTCCCGCGCGCGGGAAATTCACAACTTTGTCCATTCATAACTTGCCCAATTTTGCCATGATTTTTGCACACTTTATCAAATTAGATTCTATGTGTTTTATCCAATCCAATGCATATGCACAACCATATGGTTTCATTTAGAAAAACGTTACTAGCGGCCGCCAAAGTTGGTGTCAAAAAAGTCAAAATTCGACGCGCACAAAACAACAAAGTAACGATGTTTGTTTGTGTTGTGAGCGGCGTTGCCAGCAGATCGTCAGATTGAGTGTGTGCAAAGTCTGTAAATGTAAACAGTCAGCGAATTGACCCATTTAGTTGATTTAAGCGCAATTTGGAAAAACATAAATATGTTGAGATGTGAAAAGTATATTTAAATTAAAATATTGTAAGGATCACGCGATTTCATTGACTTATAATAGCTCTTTATGTTGATGTAAAAAATAAATTTTGTGGGTTACCGAAAGTTGTTCAATATAATGGAATATGCTATTTAAATTTGAAGAAAATGTTAATTTTAACGTCTTCTGCCCTATTTTTTAGTACATCTTTCTCTGCCCAGGTGGCAGCTTTAACAGCTGTAGCGCGCGCAACGCCCGTTAAACGAGCGCCACAAAACAGCTGTTACACTCAGTCACACACACACACACTCACACACATAGTGTTCAACCGCCTACTTGGCGGTTCAGAAGGAGCGTCACTTGCTTCAGCTCCATTCAATAATTCGCAGCTAACTCCTATATATGTGTTTGGTAAGGGGCATTGAGGGGGTCTGCAAGCTCCTGCCACACGCATTCCACTACATTGCCTCTGCCTGGCTGGCATTTTTTTGCGCGCGCCAGATGTGCTCTCTTGCGCTCGCACTCTCCGTTTGCTTTTCTCTCTCTCTCTGTTAAATGTCAGTTGGCCTTACCAACAACAACAACAACAACAGCTACAACTTGTGCCCGTGTGTTTGTTGCATTTTTTGGCGCTGGATGTGCTTGCTTTGGCGCGTTTCACATGCACACACATTGCCTGCCTGGCTGCTTGCCTCTGCTGGCGCTGGCGCTGACGTTGACGCTGCCGTCGCTGTCAACGCTTGGCTCTCTTTTTGATTTAGCTCTCCCTCTCGAGTCGTTCGCGCTGCCTGAACACCGATCTTTTTGATCACTGCTCAGCTGCTGCTTGATGAAGTTCGTGGCCGGCGTGTGACGACGTATAAAAAAATATTCATTTTTTCAAGTGCAAATAATATTCTATCACCAAATGCAAATCTTAACGCCCTGAAACGCATAGCATTGAGCACAATAAGCGCCACAAATTAAAGGTAAAGAAACTACGCCCCAAGAGCCGTAAAACAGCCAAAAGAAAGAAAAAAAAATGTGTAAAAATTACGCGTGTGACAAGTGTGGGATATAGCGAATGCCGCTAGTGTGCGAGTGTGTTAAGTGTGCGAGCGTGTGTGTGCGAGTGTGCCGTCGTGTCTTTGCATTTTTTTCTACAAAAACAAGCTAACGCACACAAAAACCATATTATATATTCATGTGTATATAAGTTAGAGACGTTTGCCAAATTGTTCTTATTAGAAAATTTGCAGATTGAGTGCCCGCTGCAGACGGTAACCGTTACGATCTTATTGGGAACAGTTATTGTTGATGCAAGTGTAGCTTGGGTATGCATACGACGAATTGGATAAAGGTTTCCGTTGCTAATTGGAATTAAAGCTAGGTTCAGTGAACTATTGCATCGCAGCAATGTTGAGGTCGCATGCCAATAATTTTGCTCGCAGCTCCAGGCTCATTTGACCCCAATTGGATTGGCAACTCCAAATTTTGACAATTTTTCAGCTGCTATGAGCAATCGCCTACACATACACGCACATTAGCAACCGCACACCAGCCGGCACTTTCTAATCAATTCGCATATATTTTTTGTGGTGTCGGTCGGCGATTGCACTTTTCCCGCCATTCGAATAGATTTTGGGCGGTAAAACAAAAATGCGCCAACCAAACGCCCAATTCGCGCCACTTTACTTGTGTTCTCTTCGGTTTTATTTTCCCCACAACCAATGACACACACATACACACACACACTTAAATATGGACACGCTCCCCGTCTGGGAGCCCGTATGTTACGCTCTCTCATCTGCACGCACACTATGAAATGCGCTCTTCCGTTTTATTCCAATCAGAATAACGAGAAGACCGAAGCGTCGCTGTCGCAGTTGGCGTTCGCTGTTAACGCCGGCGCAGTTCTCTGCGTCCACTTTTTCTTTCACCATTCTCGACACAACAACAACAAGAAACAAAAACTTTTTAGTACATGCTACGTCGCCGTCGACGCCGGCAGCGCTGCATGCTTTTGAGATATGCGCCGACGTGAAAAGCTCAAAGCAGAAAAAAAAAACATCGAATCGAACCTTTTGAAAACTTGACGAAAACGAAGCAAACGCGCAAAGCGTAGAGCACAAAAAGAAAGAAAAAATAAGTAACAGACAATGAAGAAAAAAAAAAAAACAAGCGAAGCAACTGAATTATGTCAAAAGTGGCGCAAAATCTGTTGGTAGTACGTGTGTGTGTGTGGTTGCCGCCTAGACTCTAAGAATGGGGCGAGCGGGTGGGCAGGTGGTGATATTGCTTGGGGGTCTAAGCCACGGCTCTGCTGCTGCCGCGGCCTGGGGTTCATTGATATTTAAGAGTGTGTGTTTGTGTGCGTGCGTGTGCGTGTGTGTGTGTGTGTGTTTTAGCAGTTGGTTACTTTTTGTTATTTTGTTGCTATTGCTTTATCTCTGCTTGTTTCAAATTACCTGCTACAATTTGTTCATTGTTTTGTGACTTTCTTTTTGGCTCTTTATTTTGCTGTATTTATTGCGCGCTTTTGCATATTGTTGTGCTCCTCTTGTTGTTGTTGTTTTCTTGAGGCTTTTTGCGTCTTGCTTTTGTATTTTTTTCTGACGTTTTCTCAATGTTTTGTTGTTGCTTTATTTTTGCGAAATACTTGTATTATTTTTCTTTATTCTTTATGTTTTATTATTATTCATATGTTTGTATGGCGGAGGGCTGTGCAAACTGGCTATAGACGCGAAAATAGGCGTTGGGCAGGCGCTCAGGCGGTTGCGTCATGAGTTTTTTAATATATGAATACATGTTTTTTCATACGTACCTTAATTATGGCTTTACGGTTTCTTAAGTCTGGGAAAAGCTTGGATTATTGTTGGTTTGAAGCTAAGGATTAGGGAGAATTTGATTATTTATTCATTTTAAGCTCAAAAATACAACTTTCTTGGCGTGGTCTTAAATTATGGAAAACATTTAAAAATTATAGAATTATTTTATGAGAATCAAAAATAGATAATTTTAAAAGATCGGTTATATACAATAAAGTGAATGGAAATGGTAAATATGGTAAATATTTAAAGTGGACTAGGCTAGAAATTTAAATGAGTATTTTAACTTTTGCCCAAGAGGTCACATATAAAAAAAGTGAATCTTTTCATTTTCAATATTTATCCGTTTTATTTAACACTTGTTATTGCTGCTCAAGTGATGCGGCAGAAAATCAAACGAAATATATATTCTCACATATTAAACGCATTTATTATATTTTCGAACATCACCTGCCCATTTAGCCTAAAGAAAATTCCAAGTAAAAATATTTCTCAATTAGACAGAGATCCAGAGAGAGAGAGAGAGGGGGAGAGGGAGAGGCGACTGTGCCTACAAATATTAAATAGGATCGTGACTATCTCATATATATCGAAAAGCATTTTTCATTGTCTACCGACGGTTTTTGTCGCTGCAAATGTGGAAGACGAAGCTGAGATGAAGCCCTATCCGTGTGTCTGTGGACGTGGACGTGGACGTGGACCCTGGGCCGAGTGGGGATTGTGCAGTTGAAAGGGCAGTCGAAAGCAGAAACAACAATGATAAACAGTTTCCAGTTATTCTCGTGCAAACACACAAAAGGATAGCAGCGAGACGAGCAGAGAGATAGAGAGAGCGAGAGGGAGAGAGAACGAGATCGATATAGTCAGACGGATATATGTGGATATATAATATGCGACGGCCACTTGAAGCAGTCGCATCCTTTTAAACGACTGCTGCTAAATATAAACTAAATAATCAATTGAGCGCATCGTCTCGGCAATGGCCTAACGGCTACTTCAAGGCCGGCAATTCCTGGAACGGCTTTGCCCATTGAAGAACTTTTTTGTTTTTTTTTCGTTTTTTGATTTGGTCGCCTCGTTGGTTACTTTCACACGCACCGCTCTGCAGTCCATTGCTATAGATACATTTACATTTACAGACACAGATACAGATACAGATACAGATTCATATGCCCACGCGTACGCTGAGAAAAATCGGGATGCTTTTTTTAAAAATTATTTTATATGTGTATAATACCATGATATCATTTGATTATTATTAGCATAAGAGCTATAAATAATTCATAAAGATCGCTGAAAGAGTAAATATAGGGCGAATCTCCATTTGATTAAAGCTTTAATTTACTTGGAAAGCTTAAGATCCAACTAAGGTTGGATTGTACATAAATGTTTGAAATATTTCGCTAATATTCTTCTCTATTTAAATTACATGACAGTTACCATATCATTTACTAAATATCCTTAAACGTCAATTAAGCAAATCAAGATATTTTTGGTGGTTCGGTACAAAACATATGTATAGTTCGCCCTTAGCTTCAGTTTTTGAGCTCAGCTATAGTTCATACTTCCCAAAACTTTTTGTTTTTAATCTAGCTGAACTTTAAAGCAAATTGGTTTTATGCAATTTTAGAAGTAAATGCAAGTTATTTACTTTCGCTACCAAAACAGCTTTTTTAAAAAAGGGTTCGCTTATGTTTTGCAGCCTTGATTTATGTCTGATATGACTTTTAAGCAAATCATGTAATGTTCATAAAAATTGCTTAAAACCAGATTGCAATAGATAGGTATTTTTTTAAGCTCTTAAAAATGTCATTAAATAATCGATTTTCAGTTAATATACTTGGTATACCTTTTCTTACGGTGTACGGCAACGTCTTTCCTGTTTTGGCCCAGTGTGCAGGCACTTAGAGTTCCCACTAATTGCAGAAGCGCACAGGCGACCACAAGAAGCGGACGCATTGGCATTGACAATCCAGACAATTCATGTTACAGATACATACAATATATATATACACATATATGCTCAACTTATATATATGTATGTATATGTATTTATCTTGAGTATCTCAGGAATGTATCTTTTCTCGTTGTGCAAGCGCAGCCCAAAATGCATGCAACAGCGACAACAACAACAGCAACAACAACAGCAACAACAACAGCAACAACATCATGACAAACAACTCAAAATATACACACACTCGCACACACACTCGCCCTGCGATACACACCAAAAAAGGACGCACAAAATTGCAGTTTGCGACGCAGACAGCAGAAGAAGTCGTAGACGCGTCTCGGAATTCGGCAAAGGGACCAGGGCCATGGGTCCAGGGTTCACAAACCAGGGACCTGTTTTCGGTTTTGCTCGCCCGCTGTCTCCCTCTCTCGCTCTCTCTCTCGCGCTCTCTCTCGCGCTCTCTCTGGCGCTCTCTCGTTCTCTTTGCACATTTTGCGCATTTTTCGTCAGTTCGCTTTTTACCTCAAGTTGCGAGTTCGAGTTTTGAGTATATTTTTCATTTCCTTGTGGGAAATTGTGTGTTGCACATACACACACACACACACACACACACACACACATTTATATATATTATACATATATATATATGCACATTCAAACAAAAATAAATATGAGTAGTACAACACAATTTTTGCTTCCTCGTTTGCCCTCGAAAACAATTCCAGTTAAATCCGTTCGCATCTCATTGTTGTTGACCTTGGCCTTCAGGTAAACAATTTACTCATGCGTCGTCGTCTAATTAGGCCCTGGGAAGCTGGATAGCGCCTTTCATGTTCCACTCCTCCAACTCCTCCTCTCTGTCTATCATACACACAAATGTGTATACCTGTCGCCGCATAATTCTCGCTAACTGATAGCAAACTCTCGAGGAATACGCGAGCATCTCTTCTCGTACAACTTAATCTTCATTAGCGCCGCTTTATCCTAGTCGGAGGACTTTAGCCCCAAATGGGGCTGCGTGTGGCCAGTGGAATTAGTAAGTCATTTATTAATGTTAGTGGCAGCGATTAATCCTTGCATGCTCTTCCGAGAACTAAATAAGCCATCTTTCTGATCAGATGGTTTCATTTATTATGGATTGTCAGATGCAATAATCGAGATTTAAACGTCATATGTGGCTAGGATAAATCTATTTGAACTTGATTTCTATTAATTCTAATGTGAGACGAACATTTATTAATTAGTCTAATTTTCCTGTTCTTTTCCTTTATTCGCTCTTAATTTAAAAAGCGATATATAGATCCTCTTATTTTCAAAGAGATCAAAAGCCTTATATAATGCCATGATCTCAGCTGAAGATCGTTTGAATCGTAGATAACTTACTAAGCATTTTTCAAATATTATTTATATATATATGTATAGTATATGCTTTAGCTATATTTATTAGGTAAGATCACGCCTGATCGCATGAAATCTTTTAATTGATCTATTCAAGTGCTAAATAACTGTATGATTATTATTTATGTTCAGACCAAGGTTGACCTCGGCAAAGGATTTGAATATTTAATTGAATAAAAGTTTATATTTTTATAATATTATATTTATGCAACGATCACTGATCAGTATGGCTTATGGTTTATTTATCAAAAGTTATTCCTGCTAAGATTGTTTTGGACTCACGATCAATTAGTCGCCATCATCTCAGTTCTGTGATTCAATAGTCTAAACATTGATTGGCGATCGCATTAACATAGTTTATTTAACAATCAGAAGCTCTTCTAATTTATACGAACATTCGCATGTATCTACAGACTTTGTGGTTGACAAAAATTTCTACAAAATTGTATTTGGGAACCAATTCAAAAAGATGTTTAGTTAAAACCAACGTTAAACATTTTTGCAGTTCATGTCAAAAGCAGGGTTGGAAAATTTTGAGGTAAAAAAAAAACGTAACCATAAAACGAAGAAATGTAAAAGGCAGCAATTAATTAGTAGGCATATCCGCAATTAGTGTAAAAATGATGGTCCGCAGAAAGCAAAAAAAAACTGTTGTGCCGGAAAAACAGCCAAGAAGAAAAGAGAGAAAAAACCCCCGAACAAATGGGAAACATTGTATAAGAAAAGACGATGGGCGGCAAAGAAGGAGGAGCAGGAGAAGAGAAAGTCGTTAACTAAAAAGCAGTAAAAATGGGGTAGTTATGTCCTGCGAGAGGTGTCAAAGTGAATGCCAGACAAAAGCGGCACATAAATCGTGGCAAAAATAACGCCGGCCCATATGTCACACAGCGCAAGCGCAACAACAACAACAGCAGCAACTGCAATGAGAAGGAAAAGAAAAGCCGAAACAGGAACCAGGAACCAGGCAGGAGCACAAGGAAACGCGACAGGATACGAATGCGCGGAGCAATTAGCGCAGGGGAAGTCAATTGAAGTTGCAACTACAACGAATTGAAAAGAAGTAATGTCTATAAAAAATAACTACTAAACGGGCTCTAGTCGAGAATGACCGACTCAAAGATACCCTGTACAGGCGGCAGCTGTGCTTCCACTATGAAAAACAATTTGAGGCTATATATAGCTCTTATATATTCAGATAACAATCTAGGCTTTAATCGATAAGTATCGATAGGTAGAGGAGATATCTCAGAAGATATGCATTATGTAAAATGATTATAGGGTATATATAGAGACACAGCAGAGGGAATCCTTTAGCGGCAGCCTGCATAACGAGAGGAGGGCTCGGTATTACCAGTTTGGGGTGCCTACTATCAACAGCTGCCTTGGGCATTCACCTGCCCCGCAGTGGCAGCAGGCAAATAGCCACAACAACAGGTGCATTGATCTCTACCATATTAGAGCTCGATATAATTATGCGTGTTGCTGCCGGTCGTAAAAACCTCCACTAGAGACAGCATTTACGTTGACGTGGCGCATGCGCCGTCGTGCAACACCTGACACCAGCAGGCAAACGTCCAGCCCGAGTCTTAATCGAGACTCGTGGAAATTCCCGAAATGATGATGGCTTTTCACCAGAACTACCTGTCTAATCCAAAGTGGACCCAGACGTCTGCATTTGTCTTGGCTATTTTCCCGCTTGTAATTTGAATATCTTCGGCCGGGCACGTCCATTTTACATCATCCTAAAACACAGTTCAATATTTACTTTGGTATTTGCTAAAATACAAAATACAAAATGAGGAAAACAGGAAAATTATATATGTGAGAAATGTTTTTTTGTTTTTTTTTTTCGCCTTGGCAATGCACGTAAACAAATTTGTTTTGGGTTTTGGCTGATCTTGGACCACATGCTGCGATCTGTGCCTCATGTGCTGAGTCCTTGAAGGATCCTAACTGTCGTTAACTTTTGTGAATCGTAAATTTTAACAGCATGCAACATATGTGTGATATGTCCTTAAATGGGTTTTCTAATGCTGATGGTAAATTGTACTCTTTTTCTAGTTTAATTTTAATTACTTTATTTTACAGATTTCTTTAATTTGTTTTATTTTTTTTACATTTTCAGTTCCTTTATTATAACTCGCACAACAGTTTCTGCTTTATCGAGCAGCTCTACATATTTAAAAAATTATTGATATTCAGCATTTAACTTCAGCGGCATTTCACGGCCGTACAATTATGGATTTATATGCCAAGAGGCATATTAGGTGAGTATTTTTTATACATTTAATTTGTACTTTTGTTAAATATTTTCGTATTTACTTTTGTATATTTTTGTTGTTGGCATATATTTTCCTTTTTATTAATTACATGTTTATTTAACATTTTGGATATCTTAAAAGAGTTTTGAATATATTATTGTTATATTATTTAAAACATGTATTTATTTATTTTGTTTTTACAAATTCCTCTATATTTGTTTAAGATTAAGATATTTGTCTTTTATTATCTTTCTCTAGAGCTGTCAAGTGTTTTACTAGGGATTAAAAGGCCTCAGGAAAAATATGTTGTGTAGTTCTTTTCCTACCTGCTAAGGTATTTCCTCTGGGCAGTTATTGTACACATTTTCTAGTCTTTTAAAACGTGTCTTATATCTTGGTTAAGTTTATGGAGACATGGGTAGAAAACTCAATATTAATGCATTATACATATATCGAAATAATTATTCAATTTAGAGTTCTCAATGTTGATTAGATTCGAGCAGTCTTTCACTTAGTAGATCTACAGGAAAAATAAATAATTCTTAATTCTTAAGTTTCTAGTCAAAACTTATTATATCAATCTAAGCACTTTCTCAAGAAGAAGAAATACGTTGCGTTTCCTCTGTAGTTTCTTGCCACTTCCTACACGCATTAACTGCGGCTGTGTCGTGTGGACTTCCTTTCAAAGCAAACCAACCAATTAACACCCCACATGAAAGAAACGAATACAAAAAGAACTTTGTTTTTAATTTTCCTATTGCTATACTCTATAACTGACTTCCTGTGGCGACAACGACAGACACTTCCTTACCCCCAGTGACGATCACAACTACTAACACATCCTGGTAGCCCAGACAGACTTAGCCTTGCTAGCAAAGGCGGCCGATGATGTTTATCTAATAACATTTTCGTAATTATAAAGTGACGGGCCAACTGGTTATGGCTGACTACCCGCAGTAGCCCCTAGCTTCGAGCCAAGTGCGATAATCTAAAATGCATTTTCACTGCAACTGCGCGACTATTTTTCCCAAAAAAAAAGGACACAAATCGAACAGCTGTTGTAGGTGTTAAAAACAAAAAATAAAGTCCACTCTGATAACCAAGTGGCGCATCCGCAGCGCATTCCGCTACACATAACAAAAATTCCTATAGTCTGTGACATGGCGCAAAGGTCCTGCGTGTGATTAGTAAATAATTGCGCGCGAAAAAGTCATTAGAAAAGTGTTTAGTCGCTGTCAGTTGTGTTGGCCCGATCGACTCACCGAGGGGGTTGACAGTCCCAGGCTAACCTTGCCACATCATTCGTGCCGCATGCTGATAATGTTGTCATACGGTTTGTGGCTTTTTAGCTTTTCAGTCCCGACCTGCGTCCTGGCCCAGAAATTAATTGAGTTTAATACTCGCCCCCGACCAACGCGCGCTTCAATATAATTGCATAATTGCCCAGTCATTTGGGCTTTGTCAGTTGCGACCCTCGCAACTCCGGGCTGTCCTCCCTCCCCCCCTCTTTCGATCACTTAAGTGATAGTCCATTTTATGGACATAAAATTCGTGGTCAAACATGTGTGCGACATAATTATTGGTATATGTTGCGCAAAAAATATGTCACCCGAAACAAACTATAACGGAATTCTTTTAATCATCAACGGATCAAGTTTTATGCTTTTGTGAGGTTATGTTGTTGCGCAAAAAAGTGTTGCATACTTTTGAGGGCTTCAATTTGGTGGAAATAACGTGAGAAATGCTAAACAGTTTTGGAAATGAGAGTCAGTCAATAAAAATTTTGGTTGAAATACTATAATAGGGATATTTTAGTGAGCTGTGAGAGGGTTTTAAAATAGAAGAAGAAACTTTGAAGGGGGTGAATGAAATAGAACTTTTCTATGAACACCACAGCTTGACAAACTTAAAAGAAATGTTAATAATTTGAAAGTTTATATTTACGTTTCCTGATTATGAAAAAAGTTAAGTAGACGATTATTCAATGTAAATGAACAGTGAAAACTTTAAAAGTTCTCATTAAAAATCTTTGCATACGTCCGTTTTTCTACTATAGGAAGTTCCATAGGAGCTATCCTTAAAAATTAAGGTATCAAGAAGAATTTCTTAATGCATTCTAATATTTTGAGTTCAATTGAGAGAAAAATGGAAATTGTTGCATTACTTTAATATCTTTAAATAATTTTAATTTTAAGGCATTAATCATTAAATTGTTGTAGTCCAAATTTCTTAAAAATAGCTTGATTAAAAAACTTAAATAAAAACAAATATATTCGGAGAAAAATCCCTTTACGAATCTAAAATGAGAAAATAAATGGCTTTGACTTTGGCTTAGGCTTTCTTGTACTACCTTTCTTAGCCGTTTCCCAGCCATATTACTTTCTTTTATGGATAAGAAATCCTGTACCTTCGCATAATAATATATGTGCAATGCATATTTGAAATATTTTCTTACCTTTACATTCCACTGAACTCTGAGCTTCATTGATTGTCATATAGAGTAGCTACCCCCAAGAATGTTTGCCCACTCCATAGTTTTGGATTGCGCTAAGATGCTACAGCTGCCGCTTTCTACCTAGATTTTCACACCCAGTCATAGAACCAAAATAGATGCCAACTGAGAATTTTTCCACGCTGCGTCTGTCACAGCGAGCGAACGATTGAACGAACTTTCACCGCGAACGAATTGACAAATTTCTCCGATTTGAACCTTTAACCAAGGCCTAGCACCCTACTGACCTACCGTTGACAGAAAAACAAAAAACAGAAACTTGTGTGTGCGGTCTCCAGCACGTACGCGCCATTAGTCCTTAGACCCCTTTTTTAAATCTGCCTCTCTCTCTCTGTTTTCCTCTTTAGCTCGCTTGCGGCTATAACTCATTTCTAAGCGATTCCATTTCCTTGTAATTTACTACGTGATTACTTTTTCTTGTTCATTAAACCATTAAGCGCGATCGATAAAGCATCCAGCCAGCGGGGGGAGAGCGAGAGAGAGGGCCGCCGCCAAGACGAGCATCAAAACACAAGCCTTCTGCCGATCCTTGGGCCAAAGAAAAATGGCTTAGCATTTGAATTTATGTGCAGCAGGCCCTTTCTCGCTTATACTCTTACCGTGGATATTATGATTATGTCACATAGTGTGTACACTGCATAAGCTATATATTAATATATTCTCTTTCAAGACTCGTTTTAAGTTAAGTTTACTTCAAAATGTATTTAAAGCTTGCCATAAATCCGTTTATATGACAAATCGGCTAGATCAGTCCAATATATCATATGTTCACCGAAAAAACCTTGGCTTCTATCAAAAATAGTTTGTTTCTTTGTCCGAATAAACACTTTTTGGATATCCTAACTATATTTTTAAAACCTATAACCTAAAACCTAAACCTAAAAAACTATATCTAAGCTTAGACTGATAGATCGACAAGAACCAAAGAGTTTTTAGAAGTATATTTTTGGGTAACTTGTCTACCATATCATATAGCTATTGTACAAAAATTTATTTTTTTTTTGTAACGAAAACTCATTTCAAAGAATATCTTTTTAATTATAAATGGTTTATCACAGCTGTATTATTTGTCGGCAAGAGTATTTCAGCTTCGGCAAGCCGAACCGTAGATTTTTTCTCATTTTGAAGACGTTTTTTTAATGAACCCCTTTTGGCACCTTTTGTTGATTTGCAAGATGAGCTGCTGTTAGGGGTTAAACGAGCGACTTCTCGAGTTGCAAAATGGAAAAATTCGCGCAACGAATTGCCTGAAGTGCAGTTTTTTCTTTTGGGCAGAGATAAACATCTGCCTGGAAAAATGTCTAATAACAGTTACTTCCTCTTGCATTATGCATAATGTGCATGCAAATTTGCCAAAATTGCTTAATTTTTGTTATTGAAAATGTAAAGGGTCGTGAAAAATCTGAGAATGAGGCGTCTCTCAGCCTCTCGATTACAATTTCCCGGATGTTAAATATTCATGTAGCCGATGGGCGCCTGTCAAAATTCAATGAATTTATGCGCCTGCGCCCCTATATGTGCTCGGCGCCTTTCTTTGCTTTCTTTTGCTATCTTTTTCAATTTTTGATCGAGTGGCATTGAGTTTCGCCAGGCCCATTGCAAAATTTCGTGTACAGCATTTTGTTGCTTTCTCTTTGCAGTGCCAACACAACCAGCAGCAGCAATGAAAATCCAGAGCACGCCGTCGCAGTCACCCCCGCCAGCAAACAGATTAGCTGCAGCGGAGCAGCACCAACAGCAGCAACATCATCCACAGCCGCAGCCACAGCCACAGCCACATCCACATCTACAGATCGTCTAGATATCTGGAGCGACGTATCCAATTCCGTGGATTTCTATGATCCATTCTACGGTCAACTAAATGCATCATCTTCCACAAATCTTACAGTCGGCAGTTGCAAGCGCAAACGTCGCTCGTGCATTAAGGTGAGTAACTATCTATACCCTACTCTAGCGATAAGGTTTTAGTTCTTAAGTTTGTATTATGAGTAAATATACTCTATGGCGCCTCTGATATCAGTGCTCGCTTTATGTGTGTGTGCGTGTGTGTGTGTGTGTGTGTGTGTGTGCCGCTCGTAATTTGCAATCTTATCAAGGAAATGCCAAGCGCTTCTGCGCCTTGCCAATGACCCTAACGATCTTGGCATGATCAGCTTAATATTTGCTCAATGCACTATGGTAAAAAAAATGTGGACAAGACTATATATAAAATGTGTTCCACTATTTTTAATTACTTTCAACAATATTAAGCAACAATTTCCACATGAAAAGTAATTCCAATCGAGCAATCTTTTACCAATGTAATTTGGGCTATATAAACTTTCGATTTCCTGCTAAGTAAACAACTTTCGGACCACTGTGCCCAATGTATGAATGAAACGTGCACTGTGCGCTGCTTTATTCATCTTTATTGCCTCTCGGCGATCTTGTCACTCTGGTTTCTGCTTTGTAGACTTTGATCTTAAGCATTAGCTCATCGGTTTGTTATTAGATTTGAAAAAAAAGTAAAACAGGAAATAGGAAATTATTTTCAACTAAAATTATCATTAATTGTGAGTGCCTGCTATCGATCTATAAAGTAAAACTATTAATTTGTATGTATATGAATTATCGTATGGAAATTCTTTGTATATATATAAATACGTTTGACAGATATTTTGTGGTCTGCTTTAAATGATTAAATATATAAAAATAAGTATCTAAGATATTTTTTGGTCATCTTTGAATGATCAAATATAGAATTATTTAACCGAAAATTCTACGAAATGCAAATAACTAATAGCTGAATTATTTTGAAGTGACCTTCAACTATTTGGCTTAAATCAAAAATGGTTTATTTATTTCAGTGTTTACTGATCTTGAATATTTACTGATCTTGATTTAAAAATCGATCTTTAGTTGCTGAGTTTTTATAATACAAGATTTTTTATAATGACAAATGCTGATCTTCAATTATTAAAATTCTTCAATTTAATTTTTTTTTAACAGATTCATTCGTTTTATGGTGTCTTTAGTCATCCCATAGAAGACTTGATTAAAGAAAGATTTTCTTCAGACTTCAATGCAGATCTTGCATGCTTTCTCCTTCAAATCTGTTGACTTTATTTAAAATTAATATGATTCAGCCACGCTTACTCATCTTAGTTTAAAAACTGTGTCCTTTTAGTAATCAGCTGATCTTTAGTGCAGCCAAAAAGAAGGTATTTTCAGGGCCTTTAATTCGACTGTCTTTTGAGTGATTTTATCGTGTCGATCGTTCAATTAGCTTGTTAACGTTTTCATTTCGAATATATGACTATGTTATTTGAAGGACTTGGGTGCCGTTTTGATCTTTTGTTGCTCGATCTCTAACCAAATAAGCCGTTAGTCACGTACAAGATCTCAGCCACTTGGCACTTATTTGGCTGCATTGCAGCGGAGGAAAACACAATGCTTCAGCCCAAAAATAAATGCTACTTATGAAAAGGCTCACTCTCTCTCAGCTCTGCTCTGCCCGCTGGGCAAGTCGGGGCTTCTGCGTTGACGTGCTGCGTTCTCAAGTAGCTGCAATCAAAGCCAGCAACAATGGAGGACACACGGCACAGACAACGCGCCGGCTCGGCTCCTGATGGACGACAGGCAGCTGTGTTGGTGCAAAGGATTTCTTAGCTGTGTACTTTATGTGTGTGCAGTAGTATTAGTATTAATTTATAAAAAACTGACAGGCTGCGAGCAATGAACTTGCAGAAAAATTGTTGGGTTGGTTTTTGCAAAACACGTCGACTCTACCCCAGTTTATATTTGATATAGGCTGCAAAACAAATGTCATTTTGGTATTTGTTGTTTTTTTTTTCTCTGTTTGCCCCCCAAGCAGGCAGTCAGTCAACTAAGAATTCCTATGCTCTTGCAATATGCTGAGCATATGCACAGTAGGACCAAGGACAAAGGACAGACAGACGACGACGACGAAGCTGATGTTGAGAACGTTGCGCATGCGCGCGCACACCTTGAGCCATGGACGTGTCCACAGGGGTGGGTTTTGCGCAGGACCTAAAAGTCAAGGCCTTGGCAAAAATGTCCGTTAAGAAGTTTACATTTTTTGAATTTGAAATTGTGCGATAGTTGTAGGTTAGCTTAGCTTGGGCTGAGGTGCCCGTGGGCTGTGTTGTCGTGCGTGAAGCCAGCAACTAGATCAAGACGGGATGGTACGAACGGATGCGCCTTAACCACAACAAGAACGAACCGCACGAAACGGGGTTGCACTTATATCCTTTTCTACCATTGCCTTTACCTTTCAAGGATCGCACCATCTAATTAAATATTCATCGAGACGACATTTGCAGCAGCGTTTGAGAAATGGCTGCAATACCGGTCGGTCCTACACGGGACAGTAGCCATCCTTATGCAAATGCGTTATGTCCTGCTGCTCATTAGACTTCCGTTAAATATTTATGCAAATCATTTTCTTATCGCAAAGGACTCTGCTCTACAGTCTGTCATCTGTTTATGGGACGTTATGCTTCCTCAGGCTTAATTATGCTGGGTTTGGGTTTGGGTTCTCTTCGCTTTTCTCTCCTGCCTGAAATATTATACAATATTTGTTTAGCTCGCGCAAAAGGATAAAAATTATGGTATTATTTTACCAATTTGTCAGTGTAATGCAAACCCTTTTGTGCGTGATATGTGCAGAGATTCCAACATTGTTTTTTTGTTGTTTTTTATTTTTTTTTATTTTTTTTGTTGTGTCTTGTAAGCATGAAATCGGTCCCACCTTTGTTTTCTCATCTTTTTCACCCGAATTCGGAAGGGGCTTTTCATCGTATCTCGCTGCGGGTCCTTGCCACAATCAAGTGCAGGACTTGTGCTTGATTTCTGTCAAGTCAGCGCACACACATTTTGAAGCAAACTTGATTTTCAAGCTGGCTCTTTCTCGGGATCATTTTGTTGTTGTAGCTGTCGATGATTCCCAGGCATCCCAACTTGGGATAGACAAGGAAAAATCGTTGTAATTTGACGTGTTTTCATTTGCTTTTTTTTTATGTGTAAACTGTAATTATAAGAGGATTCCATTTAGCTTGGGAAACACAAGCATGACAGTTGCTGGGAATCAATGCAAAAGTTGAGTCCAAGTGAAATGAAGATGTACTTGGAAGAAGGGTTTCGTTTTGCTAGATATACAAAAATTTGCGTGTTGAAGCTCAAGAACTCTCAGGATATTTTTAAGCTTAAGAATTGACAGCATTTGCTGGAATCAAAATAAGTTGTTTTAATTTGAGCTTGAACTCCTCTTTTAAAGAAAAGTTGAAACTTTTCTACATTTAGGTATAGGTATTGCTGAATTGGTTCCAGAGCTGATTTTAATTTGTTTTAAGAATTCTAGTCTTAAATATAAGCTAAAAAATATTTATAAAATATTTTTTGCATTATTTCCTTTTACTTAATTATAGTACACAATTTATAGTTGGGCAAAGAAGAAAATTTTCCTTTCATGTAAATGAATATATCTGCGGCACGTAATTAAAGTAATTCAAAATTCCGCATTTAAACTTTTTTAAAGAAGCAAACTTTCCGTTCATATATATGAATATATCTACAGCAAAAAGGCACCATCTGCCTCGAGTGTCTACAACCCTGCGAGTTCCTTATGTCAGTTCTTATCTAATCTGCACCCAGAATAATATTCCCTCTAGTTATGCATGAATTTGTATATAGCTAAATACTCCAAAGTACACCTTTATATGACAACAGAAGAAAAAGCTAACATTTAATTAGATATTTTTATTAAATCAGCTTTTGAACTAATGTTCGAATTTATTTAGAATTAGTTTATAAACATTTCATTTATTTCCCCTCTACTATTTCATATTCAAAATGCATTTGCCTCCTTTCCTTTCCTCTGTAATACTGCCGCAACAATTGCGGCCGCAGGACCTTTGCTTAATCCCTTTTGTCATGCAGTCTAACCAATTGCATGATTAATTACATGATACTTCACGTTGCGTCCTACGTCTTCACTCGGACAGTCGGATTTTTCTTCATGCAGAGATTTTCATAATGAAGTTTTCGCTTTTCCCTGGCGATGATAAATTTCATGCAAGTCATGCGGACAACCGCGAAAAAATAACTGACACCCATTAACCCCTTTCTCCGCTGCTGCTGACCAGGGGTCAATTTCCGCAGTGGCAGATATCATTGCCAGGAAATATGAGTGTTTGTTATTGTGTGTCCAGTGCGTGTCCTTCGGGACGGACATGCGGCATGTTTGCATATCATTTATAACTGAGAGCCAGAAAGCTTGGCACAATGTGACAGGCTTTTCGCCTAATTTAGAGCGATGGGCAGCACGTTTGCCATTTGTCTCTATACAAGAAAGTGTGCTGACTGACCGAGTGACTGACTGCATGATTGACTGACTCTCTGAGAGAATGACCGAGTGATTGATAGACTGTCTGACTGATTGGTTGACAGAAGAACTGAATGACTGTTTGACCAATTGATTGTGCGACTGAATGATTGACCGACCGATTGAATTACTTATCGACTACTTGGTTGATTGACCGACGTAAACTTAGTGAGTCGTTGATTGATTGACTGAATGGACGAACGATTAATACAAATTAGACACAATTTAATATAAGTCCATTCAAATAACCTAAGAAATGTTAGAAAGTTATTATTAAATTTGTCTACAACAATTTTTTTTTAATTAATCTACTTCCAAGATATATATTATTTACTGATGGGGTGAAAATCGTGGGTCTAAAGTATCTATCAAATTTTTCTACGTTTTATGAATCCATCATAATCGGAATCTATTTGAAAAAACTGCTATTTATTTTGAAATCTATGACAAGAACTTGGAAATGAAAAGGACGCGAAATGCCAGCTAGTCAAATAATAGGTTGAAGAGTTTCTAACAGGAAAATTAGCTCATGCCACTCGCGCAACTAGCAGCTGCCTATTGCAACATATTAACAATTATCAAATGATGAAGAGAAACGTGGAAAAAAAATACGAAATTAAATGTTATGAAAGAAACTTGGACGGGGGCGAGCACAACAAAATGAAACTACAGAGCACAATGCCTGTTACACAAACACACACACACAGAGAGACACATACACACATACAATAATAAAAGTTACACCTGGACCCACGCGAACCGAAGGGAACCAAGACGGGGCAGAGCAAGCAAGCAAGCGAAAAAAAAAGGAAAGGTGTTTCGGTATTTACAAGGCGAATGCAAGCGAACGGAACGGCAGACGAAAGATTACGGCACACAGGACTTTAGGGTCCAATACAATGGACAACTGAGGCTAAGAACAGAACAGAACGGAACAGAAACGATGCTGCGACTTATGAGGTTGACGTTAACGTTGACAACGCTGTCGGGGACAATTGTCGATTGCATCATCTGCTGCTTGAATGGACTCCCAGTTGTTATTTCGAGTGATGTTTTGGGTGCACTCTGTGGGCTGTTGGGCTTTGCTGCAAGTACAAGTTCTTGAGACAGCAGCAGCTGCCGTGGTAAACATACCTATATGCATATTTTGAATAATACAAGTCTTGAGGGGGCAACGCGCAGTTTAACCCTTGTTAAACTTGAGCACAACCCCTTTTCGCCTGGTCCACACACAAACTCCTTTCAGCCCACTTTACAGTTCACTAAATTCACAGCAGCAGCAGCAGCCGGAGCCGGAGTCGGAGCCGGAGGTAGGATCAGTGCAATCACATTGGGTTCACACAGAATAAATATTTTTTTTATTTGCCAAGAAATCAAGAATCGCTTGACCAGACCCAGACCTGGCAAAACGGCAGATGTTCTCAGCGACAGCACGCACCAGAGTTGGTCCAGAATTTCTTATGCCATTGCACGCTTTGATTTTAATTACATAGCATTGCATACCCTATATAAGCATGACATGTGTCCATTGCCCATTTTCGCATACCCCTGTCTAAGCCATGAGGGTTGCCTTTTTGTGCCAGGAATAAGAAATTAAATTTGTCATGCGCCTCGCAACTATTTCTTCTTCTCTACTCTCATTATTTGCCCTTCTGTCTTGTCTTTTCTTTCCGCTTCCTCCTCTTCTATCTTTTTGGCCGACCTACTCAAACAATTAAATGTGTCACATAAATATCGTTAAATTTTTTCCCTCATTTTCCTGCAGCTTATTTTCGTACAAATTATGTGAAAAATCTTTAACGAGCCCCTTTGGACTGAGGAAATTGTTAAGCTTTTATGATGTGTCAGATTGACACGCCCCTTTTTGAGGGATTTGCAGCTACAATCAATTTTAGTTTAAAAGTGTTCACAGGATTTGAACTCGGAATTCCTTACTTAGAACCAGTAAACCATTAAAAGTTTTTTCGCAAATTGCAAATTTTCGTAGTTTCTGGCTTTTTCTGGCTTTTTATAAAATGAAAATATATTTATTACAAAAACTGAATTGGTTTAGAGAAAAAAAGAAATATGTCTTGCCAAGCTTAAAGCCAAGGCTTTTAGTTGGAACGTGCATAACTATTTCAGACTTTAGTTGACAAAAGTGGGCTTAGATTACTTTGTGCACATCTGCTGCTGATCTTCACTTGGATCTGTGGTTTCGCTCTACATTTTGGCTTTAGCAACGCCCCAAACGCGGCCAAACGGCTTTCAATGCAATGAAGATAATTTATTGTGAAAGAAAAAAAAAAGACGATGCCTTAGCAAGAGCTAAGACTGCAGCTTGAGCTCGAGCCAAAAAGGCGATAATACGGCACCGGGAGGAGGAGCGGAGCGGAGTAGGTAGTGATTTCTGGCCCAGTGTGTCTACCTGGAAGAAGTTGACAAAAATAATTGTAAAAAGGATCAGCAGCAGCAGCAGCCGTCACTGGGATTTGTAGCTGCTGCTTACTTGGCTGATAAACACCCAGACGCAAATGCAACGCGAAAACAACAAAAACAACAAAAACAACACGACGCGAGCGTCTCAAGAAATCGAACCCCCGGCCAGAAACTATAAAGCTGGCAGATTGACACAGAGTAAGAGAGCGAGTGAGACAGGGAGAGGGCGATCAGTTGTCGCTCCTGTTTCGGCATTTGCAACCCCTAAATGCCAATGCAACCTTCGGGCAGGATAACGACGGCGCAACGAAGTTAACGAGCCGGAGCTCGGGTTGGCAGGGTTCGGGGATCGGCGATCTGGAACGAGCGGCGATCAGCTCAGTTGCACAGCGCAAGTCAACGCGTTTGGTACACGACGAGCGAAGAGCGGTGAAAAAAAAAAAACAAAAAATAGCAAGAAAGAAAACAAAGACCAAGAAAATGATTCGTTGTTGTTGCTGAGCAAAAGGAATTGAAAAGAGAAAGAAGAAATATACCTCAAGCAGATGCAGAAACGAGAGACTGAGCCGAGTGCAAAAAACTAATTTAGGAACCGGATTTCGCAAAGATCGCCGCAAAAATCAACAGCAGTGCGATACAAAATCAAAATTCATAAAAAAAAATAAATGTTTTAAGTGCCAAGATACACTTTAATCATACCAAAGAACAAAACTCGAAACAACCAAAGACTGCTGCTAAATATAAAAATAAAATAAAATAAATCAATATAAAAATAATAATAATATTTAAATTAATAATAATCACACATAAATCAACTCTAGCAAAAGTGCAATACACACACATACACACACACACATTGTTAACACTCTCCCACGTTTCCCAGCCGCGACGAAAAGTGTTATTGTTATCAGGAACTGAATATATCCTTTTGAATTTCAACTCGCCCATGTGAGTGTGTGTGTGTGGTTTATTGTGCGGGTGTTTCGTATTATAAGACGACGGCCGGGATTAAAGCCAGGCTTTTGACAGGCGTGCCCACATAAATTCACAATTATTTGTGGATCCTCTTTGAAGTGTCTGCCAATTAATTCGAAACACGTTCTCCTTGTGTTCAACCGTGTGATCCTTGCTTTCGATTTCATCTTTGTTTCGGCCTCATTCTCAAAATTGTTGTTAATGTTATTATGAAGTTGGAACAGAAGCGCAAATTCATTGAAATGGTAAACATCCACATCAATTTAATCTATATTACAAGATAAGACTTTCATAGAACCAGCACTTTCTTAGCATAAGAAGATATCTAGTTGAGCTTAGTTTTACGTTGATTCTAGAATGTCTAGCATGGCAATATATGGTATTATATGGATTGTATATCAGATAAGCTTATATATAATTTTTATCTAGTTAGGATCAGTCGAGAGATTTATAAGATAAGATCAAACATAAGTTTATAGATATAAAATAGACGATCACTTTGGGGTTATCTCTTTACATTTCGGTGGCTGATTTTAGATATTATATGAAAGATAGTTACGATCAAATGGAAGATCTATCTGGTTTCGATCGACAAGATTATTTTTTTTTCTTCATGGAATACATTAGATGAAGATTGCTTTAGATTTATTTATTTATTTACGAGTGTCTTCCTAATTATTTAATATTTTTTAATTAACAAAATTAAATGCTAAAAGCCCAATTAGATCAAATAAACAATTTTAAGTTTTGTCAAACTCAGGCCTTAATTATTTGAAGATATATGTAAAATATACATTACATTAGTTTATAAATATCAAATTAATATTAAAAATCACACTATTTAATTTTAATATGAAGAAACATCTTTATATTTTGTTTATACATTTATTAGAAAATAATAAAATGCACATTTTACTAAAAGCCAAATTCCACTCGTATTTTAGGATCCTGAACTTGGCTACGAACCGCCATCGGCTAAACGCCAACAGCGTTTGGCTGGTGTGGCTTATGGCAGCGATCAGAGCTCAGATCGCTCCTCGGTGGCTTCCTCGGTGTACAAATCGCTGGTGGCATCGCCGACCAGCGAGATGGCGCTGAATGCCCAGGAGCTGCTCAGCATACGCAGTTCGCCAGCCGAGGAGCTGCCGGAGGCGCCGCATAGTCCGCTGCCCGATAGCCCAGACAGTCCGCCCAGTCCGGATCGCGGCGCCAAGCAGCTGGCGGGAGTGGTGCCCTATGCAGCCATGGAGCAGTCAAAGGCTGACGTTGACGTTGACGAGCTGCTGGACGACAGCTGGGAGGAGTACTCCTTCGACGAGGAGGACGACGATGTGGAGGACGATGAGGAAATCAACTCGTCGAGCTCATCGCCCGCCTCCTCAACGGTCACCGGCTGCAGTCAGAATGGTGAGCGCACGCCGGCTACACAGCAGCTAGCCCATCCGCCGAGCAATGGCAGCCGCACGGTCAGCAAGGACGCGTTGAGCAAGTTCAATGCTCAAAAGGATGTCGCCGAACACAACAGCTACAATTGCATGTCGCCCGCGGGCGAGACAACTGTGCGTCAGTGCCCGCTGCCCGCCTTATCCTGGGCCAACGCTGCGGACGTCTGGAAACTGATGTGCAAACGCGATGAGCTGGTTTCGCATCTGCGCAGCAGCAGCATGCTGGAGCAGCATCCGGGCCTGCAGCCGCGCATGCGTGCCATACTGCTCGACTGGCTGAACGAGGTCTGCGAGGTGTATAAGCTGCATCGCGAGACCTTCTACTTGGCTGTGGACTATCTGGATCGGTATTTGCATTCCGGCCGGCAGGTGCAAAAGACCCATCTGCAGCTGATTGGCATCACCTGTCTGTTCGTTGCCGCCAAAGTGGAGGAAATCTATCCGCCAAAGATCAGCGAATTCGCCTATGTGACGGACGGCGCCTGCACTGAGCGGGACATACTGCAGCATGAGAAGCTGCTGCTGCTGGCGCTCGGCTGGGACATTTGCCCCATCACAGTCACCGCCTGGCTGGGCATTTATATGCAGCTCATTGTTAACAATCGCACGCCGGCCTCATTCTCGCAAATTGGCAAACAGGCGATAGCCGCCGGCGAGGCAGATGATGCCTTCATCTATCCACAGTTCAAGGCCTATGAGTTTGTCCAAACATCGCAGCTGCTCGATCTGTGCACCTTGGATGTGGGCATGGCCAATTATCCCTATTCGATTTTGGCCGCGGCGGCCATCAGTCATACATTCAACCGGTAAGTTGTTTATCTAGAAAGATTTTAACTAGTTTTATTAAGTTTTTGCATTTGTTTAAAATTAAATCTACGATTTTACTCAGTTTCCGCTTGCGGTAGTGAAAATGAAATAAATACATAAAAATGTATTTGATAGCTTTTCACCTATATTCCACCTCTGCGCGCGAAAACTTTTGATTTGCGTTTATTCAATTTCGTTTTTACTGAGGAGCTTACTCTATTTTTTATTTAATTTAAATCAAAAAAAAAAGAAAACAATTGCATAAACCACCCATTTTCCGCGCTGCTTCCATACTCAAGTTTATTTTCGCTTTCTGCTTTTAGTGAGACCGCCTTGCGCTGTTCGGGCCTGGATTGGCAAGCGGTGCAGCCCTGCGCGCGCTGGATGGAGCCCTTTTTCCATGTCGTGTCCAAGAAGGCGCCCTATCTGCAGCTGAATGAACAGAACGAGCAGGTGACAAATAAATTTGGACTGGCCCACATCTGCCCGAACATTACCACCGATGACTCGCACATCATTCAGACGCACACAATCACAATGGATATGTATGTAAGTATCTAAAAAAGAGGAAAGAAGAATAGCTTAGAGCAACTTTGCTTGAATTTTCGCTAATATGTTTATGTTTTTATTTGAAATTCTTAGGATGAACTGCTATTTGCACAGAATGCATTGCACGAGATGCGAGCTCGCACTCAGGCCTCGCCGGCGACGGCACTGCGCGCTCCAGAGAGTCTGCTAACGCCGCCGGCCTCTAGTCACAAGCCGGATGAGTATCTGGGCGATGAGGAGGATGTGTCAGCAACAGCCACAGCCACAGCCGCAGCCGCAGCAATTAAATCTGCGAGCAGCTCCAGCGTTCGTCAGCCGCTCCAGCCAATTGGCAGTCACAAGAATCCTGCGATTTCTGGCACCGACAACAGCAGCAGCAGCGGCAACGGCAGCGGCAGCGGAAGCGGAAGCGGAAGTAGTCGCGCTTAGACGCGCTCAAGTCCACTGTCTCTCTCTCAAGCACACACACGCCCGCCCTAACAGATTTAAATATTAAGTGTTTCTAATATATATATATATATAAATATAAATATCTAAAAATATTATAAATTATTTATGTTAAGTGAAAAGTTATTAGTTGCCTAATTCCAATGTTTAAAAAATATTTAATTGAAATTTCATAAGCGCGCGCTTTTTGTTTTTTCTCTTTTAATTTGCACTTTGCTCGCAAATCGCTGCCCAAACAAAAAACAAAAACAAAAACAATGCCTATTTAAATTATGTGTATCTATATAATATAAAACAATATATAATTTTAATGTTCACAATATAGTTTATAGTCATGCTTAAATCCAAGGCAAAATTGAATTCAACTTAAGTTTAAAAACATAATTATTATTTTTTGTTTTTGCCAACTTCAAGTTGAGCAGTATGTATTTATTATAGACTTCAGACTCAGCGTTGGCGTATTTTATAAAGAACAATACACTTTAGGAAAAAGTCTAGTTACATTTAAATTGTACAGAGAGAACACGTCAGCTAACACTCAGACACTCAGACACTCAGCTCAAATTAACAAACTAATCTTTAATCCAGCCAAAAGCCTATGCACTATATACTTGACTAATATACTAAAATTAACCGATAAGTTGAGGGCAAATGCACCAAAATTAACAACGACTAATGCTAATGCGGCATATTCATTCATTAACCCTACTAACCCTATACATATATACAATAAATACTATATATATATATAGAAATACCTAAGCTGACATGAAGATAATATTTATAATGAGAATTGGCAATTGAAAAAAAATTAACATGAATTAAATTACAAATACAATCAAGCATAAATGTATATGTATTTGCAACATTTTTATTGTAGAATAATTTGCCATAATTTGCTAAGCAAATCAATCTGTATATAACTATATATATATCTATATATACACACACACACACACACACACACACAGACCCGCACACACTGCTAAAACGCATATAATATATTATTATATACGTGTACAATATCTCTATGGCAACGGATGTATATTCAAAAACAACAAAAACAAACAAAAAAAAATATAGTAAAATTATTCACTTAGGTTAAATTAAACATTTAGTGTTCATATTTTTTAAGCCTGGAATGAAAACAAAAAATGCACAAAAAAAGCAGAACTAAAAAAATAATTTTCGTATTTAAGTTTAGTTTTTAACGTAACATTTTAAAGTAATGAATTGATTTTTATTAATTTCACAAGTACGCTTATCCATGATTCAATGTCAACTAAAAACAAAACAAACAAAAAAATAAATAAAACAAATATATTGATATTTTGTATATAAAATCAGAAGAACGCAAAAGAAACGATATTTTTCTATGCTAAGATTTCGTTGAAAAGAATTAATTATTATTTTCTTTAATATAAAGTAAAAACCGTGGGTTTATGTTATTCCAAGATGCTTTACTTCAATAATTTGTATATTAAATTGAATTTTTGATCATTTTTAACTCTTTGGGTTAAAGCTAAAGCTACAATTCATCATACATACAAATTTAATTTTTTTTTAAATTTATATTTGTCTATTTTATTCGCATAGTTCAATTATGCACATTGTGCATGAACACCAAAAATGTATCTATCGCCACGGAAGATAATAAGGCGATATCAATATGTTTTATTTTGTATATCGAACAAATATCTTCCAACATTTCTGTTTTCTAGTTTCCAGTTTCGCGTAAGTGAAGACAATTCATGTTTAAAAGCTCAGTTTATGACTACCAAAAGAGCTTTTCGAATCAAAGCTTTCAGCAGTTAGTGTGCCTTAGTTTAGCAAACATTTCAATGCAGCGAACGCTGCTTCAAACCACAGTGTCATACAGAGTAGCTTTTGACAGAGTGCTTTTCTCGATATATCGATAAGCAGCGCGTGACACGCAGTGTGGGTGATGGCTCATCACAAAAAAGAACAATAAACCGTTGCAACCCCAACAAGGCGCGCGCGTGTCTTTGGCAAGTGAAATGTTAGCCGCTCCATAATACGAAATCCCCTCCTCGCAACAATTTCTGCTTTCGAAATGGCGAGCAACATGCTCCCAAAAGCATTGCCCCCAAAGAGCGCAGCCCTCTCAGTTTCAGTTCGGTGCGTGAACCAGGCGAGTGTGGATGCGTTTTGCGCGAAGCGCCAAAAGACATAAGAATTCAATCTAAAGCCCAATACAAAACAACAAAACTAAAACGCGACGATCAAAATTAATATAAAACACCATAGAAGTGTGCAAAAAATTGACAAAATAAATTAAAAAATTACACTTGTGTTTGGCAAATTAAGAAATTAAAAGACAAGCAAAGAGCGCTCAAAATTACAGTAAAAATCTAGTGTTGTAAAGCATGAGAGAAAAACGCATACAGCGAAAATAAATAAACGCGAGTGCAATTTAGAAAACGCATGTGAAAATCTCTGTACACTACAATTTCTTGAAAGCAAATGTTGAAAAAATTCCTTATACATGTATAAGTAGACATACAATTATATATATATATAGATATATACGCTACACACATATATTTGTATACGTATGTAGTAGTATAATACTTGTGAGCGCCAAAAAGCCGAAGAGCAGAGCCCAACTCAAACGCCGACGCCGACGCCAACGCCGCGCAGCCATATAAATCGTCTCTCGTCGCGAGCTTTTTCGAAAGTTAACGGTCCTGTCCGACGTTCGCGTAGTAAAAACGTAGCGTGTGTGTTTTTGTCGGCAAATCTGTGGACGTTGACGTCGCCGTCAACTGCGCTGCGCTTCACTGCACACAGAGCAGGCGTTAGCAGCAGCAGCCGCCGTCGCCCCCGTTACAACAGACTTTTTTTTGTTGTTTTTGGTCAAGCAGCACTTCGCACTGGAGCTTCGAAATTGCGAATTTGGCGCGCTAAGCAGCAAGTAAGTGTGAGTGAGTGAGAGAGAGAGGGAGTGGGAGCAAACTCGAAAGAGCGACTTTAAAGAGCGTGAGAGCGCTTCTCACACATATATGAAGCTGCAGTCGTTGATTGCACAATAAAATTACACACACAAACACACACATTGACAAAAGGAAAGCGCTAGAAATCATTAGTTTGTTCTCTTTTTTTTATTTATTTTTTGTTTTGCAAAATCACATAAATTAGCAAAAGTTTCAAGCGGTGCCATAAATCAAAATTTGTGTGACATTGTGTGCGTGCGCATTTTACTTGTGTGCGTTGCGCGCCCAAAAAAGTATGCTATGCCATTTTACTATTTACTACTACGCACGCTCACACACAGACACGCACTCGCCTACACTTTGTATATATGTATATGTGTTGTTGGTATTCGTATAGTACATAATAACGGTATTATCGTGTACTACACAGCCACGCAGCTTACGCAGCTGCGTAAAATCTCAAGGCTTGACCAATGCCTCGTAACCTCGGCAAACACTACAATATAGCCCCCTTCCCCCACACACACACCCTCTTAAACTCTGTTAAAAAACTAACGCACAGCTTCTTCACTAAGCCGTTCACCTACATAATGTTTGTGTGTGTGCGTACCAGGCTACAGTCATCGTTCGATATATAGAACTTCCCGAAATGGTAGCATTTCGTTATCAATACCTGAATACGCTGCGTAATAAAATATTAAATATTATTTCAATGTTTTTTTTTGTATTCCTTCGTTTTGAAGCATTTTTGCAATCTGCGAAATTCGATGCAAAAAATCAAAGACACCGTTGTTATCTGTTAGCATCAAAGAATACAAACATGTGTCAAGTGCTTTAACCTGTTGTTGTCAATGGAAACAAATTGAAATTGATGTTTTTACTTTTTATAATTTTTTTCAAGATTTACCCTTGACAAATTTCAAATTTCACACAATAAAAGGAGATTCTAAATTATTATATGAAAATCAACATATAATTATATTTAAAATATAATACAAAAACATGACTTCCACTTCTTTGATTTGTTCACAGTTAACATTAACCATCTACTGTAGTATGCAGAATTATTAAAATCCCCAGATCAATAGAAATCATTCAATTCAAAATATATGCATTAAAGTAAATAATAGATTTATTTTGTGTAAATTTTTTTCTGCAAATAGCAAAGCACAAATAGATATGAAGCGTTTACTTTCTCGAGCGATCACTGTATTGGTTAGCGTAATCTGTATTATCCTTGGTTTTGGTTTCACTGCGTCCTTCAATATTTTTATCTCTAGCTGTCTGTCTGCTCGTCCTGCGTTTGCCATCAGCTTAATTAATTGCCGCCTGTCACTGTAGTTGTTCAGTCTGAAGTGCATCCTTTGGCATCTTCTTCCTTTTTTGGCCCGAAAAGGCAGCAGCAAACAAATTGGCCTGTGGCTGCTGCGTCCTTTCTTGGCTTTGGCCAAACAAATTGGTTTCAAGTACTGCAGCATGTTGGCAACAGCATGTCAGAGGATTTGGGAGCACTGTTTCCAAGGAGTCGACTTAAAGAATATATTGCTAGTTAAGAAGGGCTTGCGCAATTTATGAAGCGCTCAAAAAGAACCTGAAAACAATAAATTCAAATTTCTACAATTTTCGCTAAGTTATTTTGAGATACTTAAAGACATTTTGAGAGCAATTCGGGAATAAAGACAATAATAGTTAACAGGCTGTAAATTAAATTAAATTATAAGCTATCAATTAAATATATATTTTATTAAGAAATGCAGCGAATGTCCATATATTTTCATATAAGATAGATTGAAAGGGATACTTAAAACCAAAACTATCGTTATAAATACTTAATCGATAGTGTCATCATTAGTTGTGCAGCTATATTTGACGAGTTGACATTTTCTGAACACTAATCCTATTGTCATCGGCATTATTGCCGTAAGCCGATATTAACAGTCTTTCCAATTATATTCGTCCCATTGCCAGACAAGTCATAAAACTGCGCAAACGTACATATACACACATAAATATATATAGACCAAGCAGATTTATAACTTATCAAAAATTTTTATATTACCCGACACACAGACGCACACACACACATACAATCAACCATGCCATGAAAAGTTTGCTATTGAAAATTTTCACAATCCCATTAATTCCGTTACCGAAAACTCCCAAGGCCATATTTGCCCAGCCACTTAGTGTTGCTGTCGTTGTTGTTGTTGTTGCTGCGGGAAAATAACAAACCGAAAACCCATGGAAATACATAAAAAAGACGCCAAAAGGCAAACACAGCATAAAAAGTATGGAACAAACAAAAAAACAAAAACAAAAGGGAAAGGAAAATTGCGATATATGCGATATAATAAATCTTTCGTATAACACGCAAAACTTTATGAACGTGCGCCAACTATAAACTTTCGCTTTTCACAAAACAGCGCACATTATTCCACTAGCCGGTTGCGAATACGCCGTGTTGCACATGCTTTATTTTTATATATATATTTTTATATTCTTATAACTATTATTATTTTTAGTTCATCCATTTGCAATATGCCTTCTACGTGCAGCATTTGAATTTTATTTTGAAGCGTGCGGTATTTGGAAAATAAAATAATAGTTTTTCGATGAGCAGACCACATTAAAATATATGTATTCTCATTCATACCGATACGCTGTGATATTATGGATAGCTGATAGAACACATTATTTATTTCTAATGAACATGCAAAAATTTATGTTTCATACGTTTTAATAATTTATTGCGTACGCTAGTTGTTTAGTATATTTCCCATTTTTTCAATTTAACTTTCGCATCAACTCAATAGTAGCGGGGAACAGGTATATTTGACTAAGGAATATGTAGAATCCTGCCCTTGCCTGTTGAATTTAAGTATCACCTGGCAGATCAATTTACGAAAGTCGTTACAATTTGTACGTTACAAAACACGAAAATATATAATGTAAGACGAGGTGGTGTAGGTTTTACTAAAAACAATTATACAATGTATATCCCTTTCAATCTACCTTATATGAAAATATATGGGCATTCGCTACATTTCTTAATAAAAAAGTAATAATAATTATTTATTTATATTATTTATTTTTAAATAGTTGACAAAACGAGTGTCAACCGAAGTATATAAGAATATAACAAATAATAGCTAAAAACCTAATCAGAATACAAATATTTCTAATAACATCACCTACGCGATGAAGGTTTTTTATTTTCCCGTCCGGCCAGCTTTGTTTTCAGAGCTAATATTGTCTGTGGTGTTATAAGAGTCTGAAATTAAAATTAAAATTAATCTTAATTGACTATATTATATGTTAAAAGTTGTTAAAAAAAGAAAAGTATTAGAAATCATAGGAGACAGGATAAAGAGATAGTGATGGGAAATCACCGACCAAGTAGAAAAAATTTTATTTTGCAATAATTTTGCAAAATGGAATGATTGATATTAATATTTTATTAAAAAATACCTCAATTCATAAAGATATAAAATATCTTAACATATCAAGAAAGCTATCAGTTAAATTTATTGTCTAACTTTGTGAGCCTAAAGTATCCATATCAGACTCTACATTTATTTAAAATTAACATTTACAATTTTGAGGAGGAACAGCCTATAAGTAGAGTAGCGTAGAAGAAGTATCTTTTGCTTGCATTTTAATTTAATTTATACACAATTTTTTATCTTTTTAAAAACTTGAAAAAGATCTGCATCAAATTGGTTTCATGCATTTGCAAGTGAACCACGGATTCGTCAGCTCGTAGTTTGCCTTTATAATTTCGAATAAATCACATGCATAGATTCATAATTTGAGTAATATGTGTGTGTGTATGCATGTGTGTGTGGCACATTAGTTGGCATGTGTTGGCATTGCATGTGTTGCATTCTTTTAGGCGTCGCTGAAAGGGAGCGCTCGGGCCGCATCCTGTGCGTGGCTGCCGCTCCATTTCTGTCAAAGTTTTTGATGTGCAGCGTGCACTGGCAAAAAGAAGACAGCACAAAAAGCGTGTATAAAAATATATATATATGTGTGTGTGTGTGTAAGTGTGTGCGTATCGGTCACAATAAATTGTCTTTATTTCATGCGGATGCGGTCGTTGCGGGTGCGGGTGCTGAGCGGGGGGAAAGTTATGTGCGGGGCCGCAAAGGCTTGCGCCATGTTTAATGAAAATTATTACGCGATATCCTTCGGGACACACACACTCGCACCCACACACACACACATCGAGCAACTCGCACAATGTACAGCTATGTGCGCCTTTTGGGGGTGGCATGCTCATACAAAAAAAAAAGGCCGCTTGCCACGACGAGGTGGGGGCCAACTGAATGGGCCGCCTTTGCCATTGCGCCTGCGCCGTCACCGCGAGCGTGGAAGGATTCGACTTCGAAACCCGAGCATAAGTTTATGCTATCGTCTGTTTGTGTGTGTGTATGTATTTATGCGTGTGTGTGTGTGCGTTGGGAATCGCATTTCTAGGTCAAACTCAACCTCCACATGGATCAGCCCAATATGAGCCCGTTGCAAACATACTTTCATTACATTTTCAGTCTAAATTAACTTTTAAAAATTTGTAGGTCCCAAAGTTTATAAATCTTTTTATTTAAAATAAAATTAATAATCATCGCAAAGTTTAGCTTGGATTATTTCAATAAAAAATCTTTGTTAAAAGACCGAATTTTACTGGGACCAAATCAACCTGATAATATGTGATTTCTGTTTTACTCGCTTGCTAGATAAACTATTGGTATTAAAAAAGGCATAAGAAATGTTATTAAGTTCTTCTTAAGATGAATTCATATGGACATGTTAGTCAGACAGTCTTCGCTTTAATTTCGATTTGTAAATGGCGTTTACATACCTTTCATTTCCTCTAGTAAGGCTTGCAGATCTAGATTCTGATAGAAGATAATGGTGGAAGTTTAGTTTTTAAATAATTTTAGATTTTGCTCTTAACTTTCTCTACCTCCAGTTTCTTTGCTTTTTTCACTACATTCATATTTATTATTATTATCATACCCATTCTCTCTCTCTCTCTTTGGCTTTGTGTCTTTTTTTCACTCTCCTCCTCTCGTTTTTTTCTCTTCCTATTTCTCTTTCCATATCTTTTTTTCTTAATCTCTCTTTCTTTTTGAATCTTACATTTTAGGTAATTTGAGGTTGTTCTTAAGTTAAAAACTGTATCTTAGCTGTCACTCTCTATCTAGATAGATATCTCTCTCTTTCTCCCTTACTCTTATCTTTGTCTTACGAACATGGCTGGCCTTTCTACGCGATTTTCATTATTTTAAATTGTACATAAAATTGTACATACTCATAAATGATAATGTCTACATTCGGAGCGTATCACTAATTTATACAATTATTTGCTTCCATTTCAGCTTAGACTTGTTCAAGGACAAATTAATCCCACGCACAAATCCACACATATCCAACGGAGCAATTAATCGTGTCTAACTAAAACAAATTGTAAAAATGCTTAACTTTAACCAGAAATGCAATAAAAATAATTGTTGGCAGTTAATAAAAATGCGGCAAACTCATGTTTTAAAACAAACATATGAAATTTAACAATTTCTAAAACTTGACACAATTAAATGCATAAAATATAAAAAAAGCTAACTTGTTAATCGAAAAAAATCAAGTGGAAATCGTCAATAAAAAATAACAAATTCGAAATTCATTTGGTAAACTATTTTGTGGCTTTGCAGCACGCAAAACCAACATAAAATAAATAAAAATAAGCAAATAATATGAAATTCGTGCGAGTAAATTGAAAATAGTTTATTCAGTGTCGGTTACAAAGCCGCAGGTTCAATCGAAACCAAAATCAAAAAAAAAAGAAAGAAAAACTGTCAAATTTTGCAAAAACAAAATGGAGCGCAATCATTTGAGCTGCTTTCTGGCCCTGTTGCTGGGCGTGTTAATATTCCAAAAGCGCATATGCCCAGCTGTTGCCGATCAGGATGAGGATATACCGCACAACGAGTAAGTAATAGTTATGCACATTATCTCCAGCTGTTGGTCAAATGATTTTGTTATTTATGCCCTCTACCAATTGGGCTTAGAAGGGCATAATGATTCTATGCAAATGTATGTCACAGATAGAAAGAGGCATATCCCATGAAGTATATATGTTCATGTTTAAGAGCTGGACACTTCAATTGAATACATTTTATTATCTATTATCATTTCCCTTTACTTAAAAATCGTTATAAATATATTCATTCAAAAATATTTCACTTTCTGGAAGATATAAATAGTTTTTAATACCAAATGTGACATAAATTATTGTTAATTCAAGCTTCGACTGAATAATTTATATAACCTTTTCATTGTGCCGCTAACTCAAGTCAAAGTCAGATATTAGGGTATCTCGCAGTCGTTCAATAGTTTGCACCTGGTTGTTCTTTTAAGCCCCGTTTCAATTATGCATAATTGAAAATGTATATCGAAGCGATGCAAATCGTTTTGTGTCATTTCCCCCTGCAGGAAATTAATTGTAAATTTGTTTATTTCGCACATTTGAATGCGCAGTGTATAAATTATTCGCCACGCAATGTTAACTCAAATGCTAATGGCTATAAATATAAATAAATGCATATACATCATGTAAACAAACTGCTGCCATATTTATGTGAATTTCGACAATTGCTCAGATTTGTTTTTCTTTCTCTGCTGTTTACAACTACGGGCTAAATTATGAGCAATCGAAAGGCTATTGAAAAATAGTTTAAATAGTGCAAATCAGATAAATAATAGGAAAGTTAAATTTATAGTTCAAGGCTTTTAAGTGCCTGCAGATTTCTGATGCGGCGGCTTTGCAAACTTTTCTCTGTTAATTTTCTGTTATTTAATATGAGTGCTTTTTATGTTAGAAATGTGTTGTTTGTCCTACTTTGCCTAATTATCTTACATCTAGGTTTTATTTTACTAATTATCTCATATCTAGCAAATCAAGATCTAGCATCTATAGTTATTCGTAGGTTATGTCTGAAAGGATCTACCAAACCTGTAAATATATAAATTATGTAAATAAAGCTTCAATTAGCCTAGATTAAAGTGGGCTTCAAACATCAGATGAAGCTAAGAAAGATACAAATAATTAGTATTCAGAAAAACTTTAAAAAATGTTGAGCTTTATATGTATATGTAATGTTAAACTGGACACATTTAAAATTTTTTTATTTTTATTTATTTTTGGGAAAATTCTTAGTCTGGCTTTTAATTTGGCAATTTAAATAACCCAAAGTCACATTTGTCGCTTAAGTTAATGATTAAAATATGCAAAAGAGTGTTGCAAAATGTATAAATATGTGTGTTCGTTTTAATATTCTTTCGTGACTTGGCTATTTATGAGCTCGCTTTACGACCTTCCAATGTCTAATGACAAGCATCAATTTGAACTTTTCTATATATTCGTACGAATGGCGTCGCAACTTTTGTCATTCATCTCATTTATAACCCATTATATTTATGATTATTACTTTGTTTACCAAACACAATATGCCAATTTATTAGGTCAAAAGGAGTTGTGCAGCATCATTAAAACTGTGCATAAAAATAATGAGCGCTAGAATTGTGAAGCTTCTCATATATACATATATGCATAAATATATACATATATATTTAGATGACAGTTTTGGGAAGAATTTCAAATTCAATTTTATATATTTGCTAAATGTGCTCTATAGAGTGCTGTTCACATGTGTTGCTGAGTAGCTTGACGCTTGTGTGAGTATCTAATGGATACATAATAGGATTTTGCAATTAGCGTGGGTGTGCGAGTGTGTGCTGGTGTGTGTGTAAGTGTGTGACAGTCACGTAACCGCAACGTTCACTTGGCTAATTAACCCAAAACCAACTGCCATTTGCAGTCCAGGTCCCCCTCCCAGATAGACAGAGAACAGAACGAATTTTGGTCGGAAGACAGGAAGGATGTTAGACAGACAGACAAGGCAACCTGGGCACTAAGTGTTTTTTTTTCCTTTGTTTAATGTCACTTTTATTTATTGAAATTAGATTTAGCATTCACTTTGTCGTTCTGCTTTCTTTTATTGTTAAGGCCTTAATAGCTATCTCGCCGTGTCGTTAGCAATTTGACAAACATTCATTTTCCTCGAAATGCTCTTAACCTAATAAAGAAGTTTCGCGTAACATTTGTGGGTCTTAGAAAGCAACATTTTAAAAGCATTTTGGCCACATTGACTAGTCCTTTTTAAAGTTAACTAAGAGAGACCTACTCTTAAGTTTTGAATTGGAAAATCATTACTTAAGTATAGCATACTTTTAGGGCTAACGGTGCCAAGTAACATAGCGCTGAGTGCATCTTCGAATTAAAGTTGACATAAGCTTGAAAAACATAGAAACAATTCTTTTGCTAAAGATTGCATTCATGTGTATCTTACTCTTAACGGTTACGTTCGTTCAGATTATGATCTACCTGAAAAACAATTTTCGCACTCTGATCAACTAAACTGAGTCGTGGTATTAGGGCACGATCACAATGTTAAGGAGCAGCCTCTTTCTCAGTGCAGGATCCACATATGTTAGTTGTAACAGTGCCATTACAGTTTATGTTAGCAGGCATAGACTCTGCTATCAGCCAGCAGGAACTGCTTATGTTAGCTCCGACAGCGCCAATCAGCTTAACATAACTGTTAACTGTCGCTAAATAATGTAAGTATCAATAGGGTTTGTTAGGCTACGCATGCCCTTGTCATGCCTCAAGTATGACTTGTGTTCGACTTTGTGTCTGCCATTATTCTCTTATTCTGTAGGTTTCGACATTTTGCAGCACATGCGTAAAAATTAATTTCATTAATTTGAAACATAAACTTTTCCTCGGCTTTCTTACTGTATTTTTGTGTTATTTTTTTGGCATTTTATTTGTTGTTTGCATTTATGTGTCACTGCAGAAATTCAATTAAATTTATTTCAACTTTTGCTGCCAGCTACGAGAACAACAAAAACAACAACAAGAGGCGCCTTGAGGGCACAGCTTTGACGGTTATGTTTGGGGCACATAATGATGATGATGATGATGATAAAGTTGCGCCTGTTTTGGGGCAGCTTCCTCATTGCTTTTGATGTAACTGACCCAAATCGTGCTTATGCTCGCTCAGTACTAGAACTCGTTCCTTTTGCTTCATTCTTTCAACGGATTTATCCTTAGCCCTGGCCACATTCCGGCTGACTGCTCTTGCGAGCTGTTGTTGTTGTGCTGATTCATATGCCTCATTTTCAGTTGCAGCATTTCCGATTTTAGTGCAATTGCTTTGCTTAAAACTTCTGCGATTCGTTAGCAGCTGCATTGACATTTTGTAGCTGGTCACGTGCCGTGGTCAAAAAGATTAAAAAGTAGGGTAAGAAGGTTAAAATTTTAACTGGTCTCAGCAATAAAAAGATTAGTACAGTTCTTAAGGATAATTACCTAAAACAGTTGGTGCAAATAGCTTCGTTTAAGAGGCAAACAAAATAAATTCTAGTTTAAGAAGGAAACAAGTGTAAGAAAAGTTTATATAAAAAGCTGCAGTTCTTAGATTGAATAACAAGTTTATAATTAATCCAAAATATTACGAGAAACTATTGTTTCATATACAAAATAAATAAATACTTATATAAAAAAGTGAAAAAGAATGTTATCTATTTTGTTTTTTAGATTTATCAGTTATTTATTGTTGGTAAATGTTAATTTTAACGACATTGCTTAAGTTTTTATTATTATTATTATTTTTTTTTTATTTTTTTTATTATTTTTTTCCGAAATTAACATAAAGAAGGAACAAGTTCGCAATTTTTGTTTTCTTAAGTGTTCCAAGCAATTAAAGAAAAATAGTTTTGATTTTAAAGCAGATGAGCTGGAGACTTCTATGCATGTTAACTTTTATGTTATGTAAAATCTATGTTATGTGAAATTGCTTGTTGAAATAATAGCTGAAAAGTTAATTGCGATAACTGTGAATTAAATTGGCTGTATTTTTGCACATCCGTATTTAAGAATCTTTATTTATAAACAATAATATGGTAATAGCCTAATCACAACTGCCACGAGTCTCGCAAATATACAAAAGAACTTTGGTGCAAGTATTGTCATTCAATCCAGCTGGATGTATCTGATCACAGTGTTCGTTGCCTATATTATGATTATTAGGCTCGCCTGGTGCCCAAATATTTATATTCAAAGGCAGTCCAGTTGTAAACCAGGAATGTTTACCATTAACAGCCAAATCAGATCCCGACGTCCAGTAATTCCCAACAATATTCTTATCGACCAAATACTTATTAACGGCCTTCCATTCCTCCAATGTTTCAAATGTGACCAATTCGGCGCTCATACGATGACAAGCCTCATTGGCATCAAACCAGTTCTTTTCTGTATTTGTCTCAAAGTAATATTTACCATTTTGGATTATAGCGAATTCGGCTTGGGGCACTGTGGTTGTCAAGAAATTTGTATTAAATATGTTAAGTATGCCTTGTAAAACTCATTTAAAAAAAAATTAACTTTACCGACGGGATCTGCTATAACAAAAGCCATCACGCTGAGAGCGGAGAATATAGCTAATGAATGCCCGAACATTTTTACAAGACTGAATAACTAACATTATTATTAGAAGCCCTTTTATAGGTAACAATAAAGAAAGTTATCGATGATGTCCTTAAAATTTGAAGATCACCTATCGCAAAAAATATACTAGACATATTTGTTTTTAAGCTCGCGGCAGAAATAAACTGCAGCGCATTTGCTGATAGTTTAACTTATCTTCATTTGATTTGTGTAACAATTTTTTAGTGAGTAATTAATTGTTTTACTTGGAAAATCAATCAATAACGAGTACTGATAGTTAGTTCGTCGACTTAATTGGAGGCGTCTACTTCACAATACTCAGCTTTGAGCTTCCCTAGATGTTGATAATTATCAGGAATATATGTACATATATAGATTGTGAGAAGAAAATTAAAATTAAAAAGTAGTAATTTTCAACAAAAATCAAAATATGCAATATTTAACTGGTTGACATTGACTTTTTTGTAAAGAACAAAGTCTATTAAAAATACAAATCTGACATTAAAAGATGTTTGAAAAGCCCATAAAAATCTGCATTAAAATTAGTTTAATATTTTCTGCAATACTAGTTCTATGCATTGATCTAAGTTCAAGACGTCCATATAAGACAAATAATTTCTGTAGTTCGTTGCTTTAACCACTTGGGAATTATTAGCGCATAGCATGTGCGAAACTTCTTCTTTCATATATTCTTCATAGTGTTGCATGGCGTATGGCTTACACAAGTTTGTGCTCAACCTAACCGTACATATATGTTTCCTGTCAGAAACTCTCCCTCGCTCTCTCTCTCTCTCTCTCTCTCTCTCCCTCTCTCTTTCTTTCGCGTGGCCTGCGTTTTATGCTGCGCTTCACTCTATTTATAAATTAACTTGTCGTGTTCTATGCAAATTCAAAATCCACTTAATTGCAGCACAAGGCGGCAAAATAAAATAAAACAGCAAACTGCTCTACAGACGCAACGTACTCATCCCGTTTACCTCGTCAAAACCCCTCCAGATACCCCTTTCCCGCACAGTTGGTGCAGCTACCGCTTAATGCACTTTCACTGTCATTTGTCATAAGTAGTTAGCGCTTGTTTGCCTGCCTGTTTGTTTGCTTCCACTGGCTATGTTTTCTGCTCGCTTTTATTGTATTTTTATTTATTCACTTATGCTGCCAGGGCTGTAATTAGATCCGCCACGCCCACTCACACACACACAAAGACATACACATACGCACACAGACAACATTTGCTGTGCTGCGTTTCCGCGTGTCAAAGCTTCAAATGCAAAATGGTTTTTAGCAGCATTCGTGCCACTTGCAGATATATGCAACAACAACTAATATAACAACAACAAGTTAATGAGAATAACTCAACGGTTGTTGAAAAAATTGAAGCAGACAAAACTCAGCAGTTGAAAAATCGGACAGCAAATCCGCGAAATGAAAATGTCAGAAAAGTTTCGAGATATATGGGAAGGGAGTTGGGAATGTTATGGGAAGTGAAAAGTTGAATGGCGTTATGATAAATAAGTATAACAACAAAGCTTGTATATGTCTAATGAAGCTAAAAATATAATGACAGTCGAATAAAGTTCGTTATACTTATAACTGAGCTTTCCTATGCCAGCTAATTGATATTAATAAGATCTTGACAGGTTTAGCTAAGATATCTATTTAAAAAAATATTTTCAAAGCTTTACGGCTTAGGGTTCAAAATATGCCTTACTGTCTGCAACACGAAAAGCAAACCATTGAAAGTAACATTGTTTCTTTACAATTATTTTTTTTATTTAGTATTATAACATAATTATGACACGAATGTGTGAGTATAAAGTATAATATCAAATTAAATTTCCTTGTTGGAGTAAGTTAATAAAAAATAATGAGTATAGAAAATATTGGAGATTGTTCAGAATATGTAATACTGTAATAACAAAGGAAAACTGACACAACCCTAGAATATTGTGACAATTTTAATTTATAATTTAAGTCATGTGTTACTTAACAGTCTCTGTTGCAGGAAAAGTCATGTTAATATTAGTAAGCATAATGTTAATGTTAATGTAATGCTATTCGTCTCTGGTTAACTGAAAAAGGCCAACAGAACCCTAAAAGCGATAAATTTCGTGTTATGTTTTTTATTACGTAGTAAATTAATTTGTGATGAAAAAACAGCCTTTCAATAGGGCATATTCATATTTTTTTGAAAAGCAATGAATTCCTCTATGCCTTGCTCTGTGGAAAAATAAAGGGCAAGTTTAAGTCTTGTTTCAGAAAGTTTTCTAGTAATGTTTCTTTCTTGGTATTTTTACTTTCGATTATCAAGTATACGCCGTGTTAATTGTCTACGTGAGCGAAAAGCGAACTTTTGCACAAAGTTTCTGGCAGCTTTGTAGCTTTTTGTGACATCTACGTATACTGTGAACATTGGATTATAGCATTTTGTAGCTTAAGACGAGCTCAACAAAGCCACAGCGAGTGGCACTCACTATAAAAAAAAACCCGAATAAAATTTAAAAACGTAAATGCAACTCACGTAGGTAGCACAGACAAAAGGCAAAGACACACACATACACACACACGCATAAAATCAAAGTGAAAGAAACCACAAAAAACATCGACATGAAGACCGCAAGCACCAATGAAAGGCCATCAACGTCATCTTTGGGCTCTTGGCCTGCATATGGTCCAAAGACCAAAAGACTTTTTCCTCTCTCATGGCCTGGAAATAAAAAGGCGCATTTTGTTTTGCACATTTTGGCAGTTTGTGCACGACAAAACTTGACAATGGCTAAAACTACGTGAGGAGCCGGCCGAGGGGCTTACCCGAATTTTTGTTGGCTACATGACAGCACATCAGGTACAGGCACTGCCACAGCCACAGCCACAGCCACATCTTCTGTTAGTTCCACTGATGCCTCACCTGCTCACCAGCTCAGTTGGTGTTTTGCATTTTCTTGTGCGTCTTTGCCTTTTGAGCACGACTCACGTATGTCATGCTCAAGTGGCATACACGTAATGCCATCGAACTACCTTTCCTTGGGTCAGGTTTTCACTTTTTGCCAAGTTTATGCGCCGTTCCGTTCCATTCAGTCCAGGTAGAGTAGGTCAATGGGTTTGCAGTTTGCGGCTTGCATCATTGAAATCGAAATGAGTTTTTTTTCAACATTTTCAGAGACAACAATCTCTAGAGCATGTCTTATCTCTATGCGCAACACTAGGCAAAAAGAATTTTTCAAATAGAATTCGGAACATTTAAAAAAAAAATAACCTACCTGGAGGGCATTTATATTATTTAGGGAATTATAAATAGGATGTGCATAGTTGTTAATTGTAACCATTTTGCTTTTTATTATAACCTGTCCATCTGTCTGTCCGTATGCGACGATCTCAGAACTTATAATATCTGGAAATTTTGCATATAGGTCCTATAAATTTCCCCGTTTCTAAGCAACCGACTAAAATTGATTTCAAAAACTTTTTTTTTTTTAAGCAAATCTCTAAAGTCTTAAGAGCTAGAGTAGTATATGTAGTATATACAGATTAAGTATCGTTAATTTTCACCAGCCGTTAACTAATATTTTTGATTTATTCGACCAAAGAATTAATTTCGATATGTGTAAAATATCTTATTAAACTATTATAATATACTTAAAAGTTAGAAAATTCAACAGTTCAGCATTCAGTTAAAAACAAATATATTAATTCAATTTTATATTATTAAATTTATAATTGTTTTACTTAAAAAATACATTCCTTAATTACTTCCGTTTTAAGACCGTTTTAAAAAAACACAAAATGTTCTAATGACAAGTTTCTGTATCGGATACTTGGAAGATTTAAAGCTTCTTAGTATAAAGTTGACTGGTCCGAAACCGTTTTAAATTTCACATTTGAGGGCACTTTTAAACTCTTTATAGGGAAGCAATTAAAAATCAATTAAGATCGATTTAATGACAAACATATATTGCATTTAATATTTCATAAACGTTTGCATTTGGTGCCCACATAAAACGTGGCATATACATATATGGTCATTATGCGTATGCAAATACTTGGATTATATAAAGTACATATATTTTATTTACATATACTTATATGTATGTGCAAATATTTTTTATATGCACGCAGAATGACTAAGGGTGATATTTGAACAAGGGGAGGAGCAGGACGAATTACAGACCCAACTTGAGCTCAGTTGAGCCCAGGCAAACTCATTACAAGCTCGAGACAAGAGAGATATAAGTAGACTCGCAGATACAGTCAGCAGTCTGGGTAGGCAGGATAATAGGACAGCAGCTAGAATAACAACAGCAAGGACTACACACACACACGCAGACACTGTGAAAACATTTGCCAAACATTTATAATCTAAACGCGAAAGTCAAAAGCAAAACAAAATCAACACTCAGAGTAAAGCTCATAAAACAAACGGTAGCCAGCAGATAAAGATAAAGACAAGAAACAGCAGCGGCAACAGCAAATTGAATAAGTATCAAAGAAAAACACACCCTGCAAGCCCACCCGAAACGAAAACCTCACCACGCCCGTCGAGTCGTTGATAAAGCCAAAGTGAAATATTATTTTATAAAAATGACAAAAACAAAAAAAAAAAAATATAATGGAGAACAGGAGCCAAGAGCATGCAAAATACTTTCCTAGTGCTTTCCAAAAATATTTGCACAATTTTATGGCATTATCTGCATTACCAATAGAACCAAGAAGGCAAAATATTATTCAAGACGCTGCCGAATAATGAGTACCCTTACAGCCATAGGGCAGGCTAGAAGAAGGTTATTCATTAAGCAATTTTTTATTATTCGATCGATAAAAACTTAAAAATAAATGTAATTGGCAAGTTTGTTTAGTTTGATTGATCTCGGAAACAAACTAAAGGCTTTCATTATCACTCATAACTGAATGTTTCTAAGGAAGCTATAAGATATAGTAGTAAAGAATTGAAATAGGAGCCATTTGTCATAGTTTTTTTTCTGAAGTGTTGGATATATTATAAAGTTCGTAATTTTTAAATAACGATTGTTCCAATGGAAGCTATATGATATCGTATTGTGGTAATGTTAACATATTGCTCACATATTAGAAAAATATTGAAGGGGAAGTAAATGCCAAGAGACTACATTTTCTCCTGATTGTTCCAATGGCATCTATATGATATAGTGCTCCAAGTTTTGTTAACAAACTCATAAGATACCCTGCAATTGTATAATAAGAGCTCTAAGAGCAGCTATATCAGAGTAAAAGCAGCATCCGACACAACGCTGCGTATACGCAATGTTGATTATGTTGAGCCCGGGCAGGACGGGCTACGGCAGTTGCCATCGTTTTGGCTTTTATCTAGATACAAAATAAGCGCATGTTTATATGCACTCGACGCCACAGAAGAGCCAGCCAACTGCAGCAGGAATGAGACAGTGGGCGGGGCCGGAAGGGAGGCAACACCCAATCGGCCCACAAAAGGCAGACAAAGTTTTATGGCCAGCGACGTTGCCCAAAATGATTTAAATTATATGAAAATTGTATTATGGCAGCGTCAGAGCAGCGACAAAAGTTGTTCGAACTGTGGCGCGTCGAGTGGGGGGCGGTTCGTTGATTCCTGGTTGGCACCACTGTGCGCGTTGCATAGGAAAAGGAAAAAGGGAATGAAGCGTAAACAATGAAGCAATATAAAGTGGCGAACAAGTGATTGAAATTGGATAATGGCCATAATGGTCAGAAATTGCAAATGCGGGCGACCAGGCGAACGCGGCTAATGAGCAATGCAGCGTCGAAATGAGCGTAAAATAATCACAGAAAGAGAGAGAGAGAGAGGCGGAGAGCGAGAGAGAGTGAATGTGGAGAGAAGGACAGAGAAAGGCAAAGCGAATCCAATCCGATGCGGAGTATAAGGTTGAAAAGAGTTGGTCACAAGAAAAGACAATTTAAATGGCTCAGAAGTAGCACATTTTGTGGAGTTAAAACGAGCTCTAAAAAAAGAGAGAAAACATCTTCATTGGCTTGCCGAAGTTTTGATACCCTTACTGAGACATATTTTAATGATAGCTCGTTTGACAGATATGTAATCTATTACTGCGACATTAATTAATTATCGTAAATTATTCCAAGTATTGTTGTTTTATACAAGAAATTTTTAAAAAAAAGGATTTTATTTTCGGAGATCGTTTGTAGTAATTCCATTATTTTTAGATAGATAAGGCAGTTTTGAGTTAAAGTATGCTGTAATTCCTTGATTAGAGTTTAGATATGTGCAAAAATACATCAATGGCTAAGACGAAGTTTAAATAATAAATTTGTATGCATCTCGGCCCTTGACCATATATTTACTGAATATACACTGCGATACAGCTAACTACAGAACAATACTACCCTCGGCAAGGGTATAAAAAGTTAACTTCTTTTACGTTAATACGGCCAAGCCGTATTGCTAGTAAAATATTTATGGTTGTGACATAAAGAAATATCAAATTTTATACCCTTGGGAGAGTTAATGAGCGAAGGAGAAAGAGTTGAAAATATACACTACATCTTGTCAGATGTTCAACCTCCCCAAAGTCACCAAAAGAGATAAATATTTGTGAAAAATATTTAATATTTAACAGCCTGTGGATAGTAATATAAGTTAGTTGCAAAATATAATTTATTATTATATATTTATATAAAGTCTATTTTTTATATAAATAAAACCAAATTATTTGTAATATCAGTATATGTCTAAATACTGCACTTAAAAATATTAAAAAAATAAATATAATACAAAATGGTATATTCTTTAGGTTTAGGAATAGTTTTTAAACTTTGATTTTGCAATAGGTTCTCCGACCTAGGCCAAATGACTTTTTATCACATTTAAAATCGCATACTTACATAAAGATCATTAGAATACGATTAAACAATTTTATAAATGTCATTAAAACAAATGTATAAAATATAATTGTAAAAATGTAAATTGTAAAAATAAAATTTATAAAAATTGAAGTTAAGCAACACAATATTCTTTAAGCAATTATTTATTCCATTAATTAATTTTACTAATCCAACTAAATGAACTATTTTTTTTGTATCATCTTCTTTGCAGAGTGCGCAACTGGGCTCTTAAATTTGGCGTTGATTTATGGGAGTTTGGTCGCCAATTTACCAAAATGAATGAAATCAAAAGTGTGAGTAAATACTTAACACATTTCTATCATATATACATACAGGCACATATGCCTGGGTGGGGCTAAGCCCAAACAAATATCAATGGGATATATTTATAAGTCAACATTGGAATATAGATTGGTTAAAAGCTCTGCTGACATTTGTAAATAGCTGCGATTGCTGTTTCGGGTTGCTTTTGGATGTGGGCGAGGGGTATGATGGGGAGAGAGATGGGTCTTATTTGGGTCTTAGTTAAACAAATATGTTTAAGCTGCGGCTGCGATAAGAAATTATCGATAAATACGCAGACGATGCCGGCTTAGTGCCTGGCTTTACCCTCAAATGCGTCAATTTTTGTTCGTGCAATTTTCTTTTATTTTGTTGTTGTTGTTCTTGTTGTTGATGTTGTTGTGGCTTTTGTTGTTCTGGCGCAGCTCTAATGCAATTTAAACACAAATAAGGCTAATTGAGGCGAGGCTCGAGCCTAACAGGGCAGGGCGGATGGCTGGTAGTGTATGCCCTGTGTCTGTGTGTATCTGTGTTAATAAGCATGGCTGTTTGGCTTTGGTTGACTGCCGCTTGCTGCGGCTGCTCTTCCACCCACTCGCGTATTTTTTGCGTTTAATCAGACGTGCATGAGCTAGTGGGCTGCCTTTATTACGATTCTCTTTAAACGACGCGCCTGAGTGTTACTTTATTTAGCTTATTTTATTTTTGTTTTTTTTTTATTTTGAAAATCTAAAGCGGACTTATATAATACAAACATGCATATATGTTTATTATTCTTTGTTTTTTTTTTTTAGTTTTGATTGTTACCCCAGTATTTAATCTGGGCTTAAATATTGTTATGTATTTAGCTAGCTGAGCTCTTTAAAATAAATTATTTTTTGTAAGAACGTATTTTACTATTGCAGCAGTATATAAATATTTATATATAAGTTAACATAGCATAGTAGGAGGGTATGTATATATTTTTCTTCTGTTTTAATAATTTGAATAATTTTTTTTACTTTTATTGACTATACTTTGTATCATTTTTAAGTATCAAATGAAATTAAATTAAACAAAAGTCCAGTGTATCCTGTTATATCCCCTATTTATTCACGGCGAGATATACTCTTCAGCCTTTTGCATACATGTTCAGAACTTAACCCTTTCAGTCCGTTTTAATTAATGAAGCCATACATAATATTTACTTTCGACCTTTTGTTTCTCTTATATTAATTTCATTTTAATTTAAATTTAAGTGGCAACAAATTCTCTTCCCTTATGTTGCGTACAAACTCTTGCTAAATCGTAATATTGCCCCATTGAAAGGGTGTTATTTTCAGCAAAAAGTGTGTGTGGGCAGGGTGGGAGCACAAGGGGAGAGACTGAGAGACTGAAAGGGCAATAGCAGCAGAGGCTGGGCTAAAATGCAAATAAATTTGCTGGCTGTGACTGTCATTGAGTCTGTAATTGTCAAGTGACTCGTTTTTGTTGCTCTTGTTGCTGTTGTTGTTGTTGTTGGCTGCGTTGCCGTTGCCGTTGCTGCTGACAATGTTTGTTTGTGTTAATTTAAAGCGCACATCGCGTTGTGCAGGCGGCAAAAAATGAAAATCTACGCCCAGATTGAATTAAATATCAAGTATACGCGACGTTGAGCGCCGTGCAAGTTTTTTTTTACATAGCCTGTGCATGTGCGTGAGTGTGAATTGTTATTTGGCCTTGTGTGTACGTTCGCTTCATAAACATAATGTCATAACACTGTGCATGTGTGTGTCTGTGTGCGCGCGCCTTGTTCAACATTAGCGCGTTCCTTTGGCAGGGCAAATAAATTGTGTGCTTAAAAATTATTGGCATGCCTAAAATGAACGAAGGATTGCAAATGCTGACATGGGTGCGTTACAAAATGTCTGAACAAAAAATAAGAGAAAGGGAACTACGCACTTTTGCTTTTAAAATTTTGGGTTTTCAAAAGATAAACCATTGATAAAGGATTTGATGGGCGTCTTGAGATTTATGGAAAATAAATAATATAAAAAATAAAGAAGAAGGTTAGTTATTGAATTGATCGTGTATATAATTGAATTTACTTTTTTCGGAAAAATGTGTATTTAATATATTATATTAAAAGCCTGTGAGAGAATTTGAAAAAATCGATAATATAATATAGTATTTTATATATATTTTATATATTATTTTACATACAGCTAAGAAGATTTTCTTGAGACAAAGCTGGCAGCTTGCACTTTTTATTACTACAAATGCAATATTAATTAAATTTTATTCAAAAGGTATGTAATTTCAGACAAATCCTTGTAATTTTGTATATAAAGCAAGCCAAATTTAATTATCTAACTTTTTGGTAAAGTGACATTAGCCAGTTGACAGGCGCTTTGACCCAAATATTCTCTCAACTTTTCAATGTGACAACGAAAATGAAAAGTATTGACATGACATTACGACAATATTAATTCGATTCAATTATGGACAACAGTTTCTACTTCTTTCAATTTTTTTTTGCCATCTCTTGACAGTTGCCCTTCAAATTTTTTATATTAGAAAGTTTGCTGAGCACAAAATAAGGAATTAAAAGAAGCTTGAAAATGTTGTCCCATTTTCCATTTTCCTTGTGAAGTCGTTGTTATTGTTGTCAGTTGTTGTTTGGCATTTTAAAGTAGCATAATAAAATGTAAAACAAATGCAGTGCACACGTTCAGCTATGCGAGTGCCGCAAAGGACAGCAAACCATGGCCAAAAATGGCTGACAGAATGCTGCGGTGTGAGCGAAACAGATGCATAAGGTTGTACGTGTGTGTGTGTGTGTGTGTGTGTGTGTTGGGAATGTGTGTGTGTGTATTTTGGATGCCTGTGCGTGGCGCATATTCATTTATTTTATTTTTCGTTACTTTTACGCTGACTAGCTAAAAAATATCTACCTAAGCCATGAAATATGTTGTTCAGACAGACAGATACACCCCAAACCCATACACACTTACTCCTAACTCACATATAGTAGTAGAGGCAGCTGGAAGAAATTTTCGATCTGTCTTCTCTCGAAGTTTTAGTTACTCTTAGTTTGCTGTATTTAGTTTATAATATTACCAGTCAATATAAAAGTTATATAATAAAAAGCATGAAAATTGAAAATTACATAACATTTTTCTTAGTTTTTTAAATATTTTGAATGTATTATTATATATTTTTTGTTATATATAGAATTTATATATTACATTTAATTTAATTCAGTTTAGTTTAACTTATCTTAAAATGCATACTTTATAAATACTTTACCTTACTCTATGAAAAAAATGGAACATTTTATATTTTCGATATATTTTCCTTAACATCATGTAAAATTTGTTTTAATACATCAGAATATTTGACATCAATTTATTGCTATTTTCGGGATAAAATAAATTGATTTAAGCTAAAGTTAAGACTATTTAATATAAATTGAAGACAACAATTCCAATTGAAATTTAAAGAGTTGGTTTGAAGTTGTATTTGAAAGATTAACAGACATGAGTGCACACATTGAATTGTAGGACATTAGAATTCTATTTACTCAGCTGCGTTACAAGCCACATAGATTTGTTATAGTAACCCCTGGAACAGCCTAAACAACAAACACACACACACACACATAGGCGAAGGGCTGGCATGACAGCACACAAAGTGTTACACATTTGTGCTGTAGCCCAAAATGACAGGCAGGCAACGTGGCGTATACGTTATGTGCCGGGTATGTATATATATAGAGTGAGAGGGTGGGGCGGTGAAATGAGTCGAATCGAGACGAGACGAGACGAAACGAGACATCGATGGCAAATGATGATGTGTTGCTAATGATGATGATGATGATGGCAATGATGAAGTCGCTGTTGCTATTCTTGTTGTTGGTATCATTATCAGGACACATCTTGCGTCTCGGCATCTTCTGCTTGTACACATTTTGGCGGACTTCGTCTTTATCTCGACGCGCGCTGAATGCAATGAAATATGGGTCAAAATACAAGTCAAAATTGCAAAACAAATGCCATTTCGCATTTTCTTGTTTATTTCTTTTCTCTGCTCTTAACACAGCTTTCTTTAACCTTCGCCTGCTGCTGCTGCTGCTTGACTAACTCCAATTTCTCCCATTTCTCCCATTTCTCTCATTTCTCTGCATTCGCATGCAAATAAATTTAAGCGTGCGCTCATTTTGCACGTAATACAAAACTTTTTAACTGCTAACTGGCAAAATGGAAAAGCGGCGCGTGCTGTCGTTTTTCTTTCTATTTGCCCGTTTATTTTTCATTTTTCCTTAAATGTTTTTTTTTTTCTGTTCACTTATTGCCACAGTTCGCCTTTCTTAGCCAGTAGCTTGCAAATTATTCTCCCCTTTGTGTACTTGGCATTTGGTCTTTCAGTCTCCGCTTATTGAAGGTAAAAGTAAACTAACTGTAAGCTGACTTGATTGCAATTGCCCTGCGGGTGGGTCCGTGTCCGTGTATGTGTGTGTGTCCGAGTATTTAGTTAAGAGTTGTCGGGCATGGGTCGCGTTTGAAAGACTTAATCAGTGGCTGAACTGGAACAAGAGGCGATTCGTGCACAGCTTTATACTAATCAAGGTTCTTGGAATAATGTCACCTAAAGATATCTATAATATAGATACGTACTACTACACCGTTGCTGGGGGTATTATAAGTTTATCATAGTAGGAGACAATAGCAGTAAGGTATGTTGAATCAGGATTTAAAGTCGATTCGATATAGATATTTAAGCTATTGCTATGGAACTTTACATGGGTTCGTCTTTCCTTGAACAACTTTTTTGTTTTTCCCTGACATTTTTTTACAATATCATTTAATCCCAATTATCCAAATATAAAAGAACTAGCGGGTATAACCCGGTCTTGCCCGTGGCACGTATGTTATAAAATCAATGTTCTCAAACAAATTTGAAATGATTTTAAAACTGATCGGACGGTAAACAAATAACTTTCATACAAACGTTTTCCGCCAATTTACCACTGTTGTGGGTGGAATTTCCCAAATCGCTGAAATACGTATTCAATAAGTTCTTATGTAGAGCTTTGAAAAAAAGTTTGAAGCAAATCAGACACAACCAAAAACTTCGCACAGAAAATCATTGAGTCGCATTCCACCCGAAAAAGTATGGATTCTGCAAAAAGTGTGAAACACGTCTCAAATGATTTTTCTTATAGATCTCTGCAAATGAACTTGAGCGCGAAACGTCACCCACCAAATCTTTGACCTCCATTTCCACCAAGGAGGAATGGATTTTCCTAAAAGTGTGAAACACCCCTTAAATGAATTTGAACAAAGATCTTTGAAAATAAGTTTGGGGCCGATCGGATGCGAAACAGAAAACTTTCATACAACCGTTTTCCGCCAATTTACCACTGTTGCGGGTGGAATTTCCCAAATCGCTGCAATACGTATTTATTAAGTTCTTATGTAGAGCTTTGAAAATAAGTTTGAAGCAAATCGGACACAACTTAAAACTTCGCTCAAAAAATCTTTAAATCGCATTCCCCCCGAAGAAGTTTGAATTCTGCGAAAAGTGTGAAACACGTATCAAATGATTTTTCTTATAGATCTCTGGAAATGAATTTGAGCGCGAAACGTCACCCACCAAATCTTTGACCTCCATTTCCACCAAGGAGGAACGTATTTTTCGAAAAGTGTGAAACACCCCTCAAATGAATTTAAACAAAGATCTTTGAAAATAAGTTTGAGGCCGATCCGATGGTAAGCAAAAAAATTACATACAAACGTTTTTCGCGATTTTGCCACACTTGCGAGTGGAATTTCCTGAAACCCCGTCTTAACGTGTACCTACATCACATAAGGTAGCTACAGTGAAAATTTCAGCTTCCTAGCTCTTACGGTTTGGGCTGTGCGTTGATCACCAATCAGTCAGTCAGTCAGGACAAACAGTTTTATATATAGAGATATATATTTCACCTTTGTTCATTGTATTTCAATGCAAAATTGCTGGAAATGAAAAATTTAATTTAAGGTATAGATTTTCATTTGCCATGTGATCTGCCAGTCAATTGTCTCTTGCTGTTAAAATACAAACAAGAATTTAAATTTTCCAATGTGTTTGTGGTGCAGTCTTTGTGTGAGTGTGTGTATATGTTTGCGTTTCTATGCAATTATAATTTTTGGGGTGTAACCCAAAATGCAGATTGTTGGCCATTTGTTTGGGCAAATGCTAACTCCGGCTGGAGTGCCTGCAGCGCCCCTCTGCCGGATATCAGCTCGACCAGCTTCCAGCTACCAGTTACCAACTCCCATTCCCCAAACCGCACAGCTGTCCCCACTTCCCATCCATGCTGCAGCTGCTGGCTGCATGTGTAGGCTTTTGGTGACAAATACAAAGCGCTTGTTAAAGGCCAAAAGCGTTGCGTTGGGGCTAAGAATGGTTGTGGCCATGCTTTGGAGTTGTTAGTGTGCAAGTGGGAGTGAGTATGCGTGTACGCGTGTGTGTGTGTGTGTGTGTGTGTGTGTGTGTGTGTGTGTGTGTGTGTGTTTGGCTAACTAAGTGTGTGCGGCCGTACAGTGTTGCGGGCTGTAAAGAGACCAATCGTAAATCAAGGCATGACTACCACGACAACAACAATGAGGATGAGGACGCACTTGAGGGGCGTGCCAAGGCAAATGATGGAGCCAGTGTTCGGGAGAGGGTCCGCCGGGGTGTTGAGGTGTATAGTAGAGGGTGTTAGCCCCCCACCCCTTAGGCTATGGGTAACTCAACTCTCTGAGTTGCCCTTTGTGGTCCAGAGAGCTGGAGAATGCATTAAAGTTGAGGCACAGGATCAGGCCATGGCTCAAGCTCCATAGTAAACACAAACATACATATATATATAAAGATATGTATGTGTGCATGCATATATATAGTATAGTCAGTGCTTGTCTATGCAAATATTTAAGTCTGTTGTTGTCGTTTGGTGGCGAAAATTGCGAGCATGACATACTACGGCCAGAGGCTGGAGCGACAGCGAGGGGAATATGGCAAACAAATGTAAATGCCCAACAGTTAAGGGTGCAATGGCTTGAAGGGGGCGGTGTTGGCGAGGGGGCGTGTGGTGGGGGTTGGGGTAGCTATAAAAGGCCATTGGTAAGTGCCAGTCTATAGTGTGCTCAGTGGCCCTAATGAAAATATAAAGCAAATTAAATATTTAATTTAATCAATGTGTAATGGGACTATAGTTGGCACCAAAAGGATATTAGATTTCCCACAAGAAATCTGTCGGCAAACGCATTTCCACATGGAAAACATGAAAAACTAAATGAAAATTCCATTTAACATGGGGTGGAAGTTGTTATCAATATCTCGCTAGTAGTTATTTTAACTTTGGGGATGAGATAAGGTTATCGCAATTTTTTTATTTTTATATTTTGTTTAAATAAAATTTGTAATACGTGGGAAAACAGAAAAGAATATTAATAAGGTATATTTAAATAGGTTAATGGGAAATTCTTTTCAAGAACTAAGGATCTATGTTCCTTTCTGTTTTGAATATGTTTTATATTAGATTAGCATTACGTAAAATCTGTTTTTAAAATTCAAGCTGGACTAATCCCTTCAATATTATTTAATTGATATGAACCGGTGGGAAACTGGAATTTATTGGTATATCCAATATTAATTTTGCAAACATTGCGCGATGATTTTTTTCATAATATTCATATATGAATTTCAGAAAATGGAAACTAAATAAAAGTGCAACAACTTAAAGTTGCAATTACCAGTTGAGCATGCAGCCAATTAAAAACTGAGGCAAAAAACCTGCCAATTAAAACTTTGTGGCAAAAACAACATAAAAACAAAATTAAATTGCGTCAGAGAAAAACTAAAAACTCGAATAAGTGCCGAGATATTATATAAAAAATTACAAATATAATGGAAAGGAATGGAAAGTAAAGGAACGTGTAAAGGAAGCTGCGCTTCAATGCACATGGAAACATGCGCGTTGATGCTCAACACTGTTGCCAGACAAGGAGCAAAGAAGATGGTCGGAGGGGGGGGGGGGGGGCAGTTAAGAGAGGAGAGAAGGAAAGGGAGATTGCATAGCAGACGACATCTTCATTAAAATCTAATTAGCGCATTGCAAAGCGAGCCAGTTGGTACTTGAAAACTGAGTCCTTGACTTGGCTTTTCGCTGGCAACAGTGGGGCAAGAGCGCACAATCAGCCAGAGATGGGTTGAGCAGGCAGGTGAGCAACCAGGTGAGCTGCCAGGTGAGCTGCATGCGTAAGCTGCTTAACTTGTGCTGGAATTTAAGCAGCAGCTGCCAGGAGTCAGGAGTCAGCCAGCGAGCGAGGCAGGAGTAGCTCAGTGCTGCTCAGGAATGTCAGTCATAGCTGTTGTGGAGCCAGGAGCAGGTGCACCTTTCCCATTGTCCTTGCTCTACTTAAAGTTGATGCTGCTGCTGCCAACTGCACACGCATGCAGCCAGCCAGCCAGCGAGCAGGAGGATTGCGGGATTGGGTTTGAGCCTTCGGGGCGACTTCTTGCGCAACATTTTCAAATTCCAGAGTCAACCGCAAAATGAAAAACTTTCTATGGCTGCTGCTGCTGCTCGTGCTGTTGCAGCCACGCCCCCTGTGCACGCCTTAAATTGTATACATATTGTATATAGATTTTTTATTTTATGTTTTTTTTTTGCTGGCACACACACACACACACATGCAGCTGCTCGGGTATGTCCTTCAGGCGTGCATTGCATTTCGATGTTGCTGCCGGGAGAAATTGCTTTATAAAATGTTGCAAGCTGTGGGGGGAGATTGGTGGCTTTGTGGGCGTGGCCATCGGCGAGACCATCTTGCTGTTAGCTTTTCTTATTTTTCCCAACCAATTCCTGCTGCGGTTTCCTTGTTTGACATGCTTTTAA